>PVJA010001326.1:100680-130548 GCA_004027025.1 Myocastor coypus
TTTTTTTTTTTTTTTTTTTTTTTTTTTTTTTTTTTTTTTTTTTTTTTTTTTTTTTTTTTTTTTTTTTTTTTTTTTTTTTTTTTTTTTTTTTTTTTTTTGTCTTTTTGAGACAGGGTCTTGCTATGCAGTTGAGGCTGGCCTTGAGCTCACTTTTGTAGCCCAGGCTGGTCTCGAACTTGCACTAATCCTCCTGCCTCAGCCTCCCGAATGCTGGGATTACAGGCGTGCGCCACCACGCCCAGCTCAATGTTACCTTGAAAAACAAGGTAACAAGAATTTAAAGAGAATACATTTCACTGTATTCTGAAAATGGATCTCTAGGCATTAGCAGGTTACTTTGTTTCCTACCTCTAGCCCAAGAGGCCCCATGAGAACCAAGGGGAGCAATAGTGATCTACAGTAAAAATCCAGGGTTGTGACAGAAGTCCCTGCCTCTTCTCAAAAAGCTCCTTTCTCCTCATACTTTACACCCATTAGGCTCTCAGAGGACCCGACTGCCTTAGGTTTGTCCTTCCCATAAGGATTTATTTATAATCATAAGCCTTAAATGCTGGGAGCACATCAGCAGTAGGGTAGTGGAAGCTTCCAAGAACTGCCCCAGCATGGTCAGGGAGAGCTGCCCTGGGGCAGCAGGCTGGCTCCTGCCCATTGCAGGCTGCAAGACGTCAGCTGGTGCAGCAGACCAGGCAAGCTACTTTAGAAATCCTTTTTCACTGAGCTCTGTGGGAGAGGCGCTCTCTGCTGGCTATTTGAGGAGACTGCAGTTTAAAAAAAGTGTACTGGCCAAAGGGCACAGAAGGAAAAGTTATTATAAATAGCATTTCTTAATCTAAGTTAATACGGACTTCCCCTCTCCCCAACTCTTAAGGTTCTCATACATGTTAAATACAAAGATTGTTCATGATCTATTTTTTACATTTAATGCCTCTAATGTGTTGACTACTTAAATGTTTCTAAATTATAAATTCACCATCCTCTTAGTAGCAAATTACACTCTTCTCTGACAAAAACTTCATTGGAAAACTGATTGTCTTCAGACGTTCTGAGAATCTTGTTGGACTTATGGGTACTTCAGTTTATTGGAGAACCCACCATGGCATCATAACACCTAACTGACTTTGCACCAGCACCAAAAGAAATAGAAATATGCAAGTGGAGAACATTGATATAAATAAGATAAAAATTTATGATAAAGAAAATGAAATTACTTAACAGTTATAATCATAGAGGAAGTTATTAAATAATATAATAAGCTTTAGAAAAATATAAAAGCTTTACAATTCCTAAATACACAGTTAATAAGAATTAAAATATTTTTAAAGTCAAGCCCTAAAGAAATGAAAATTTTTACAAGCATACTTATCAAACAACCAGGGCTGGGCATGAAGAACATGTAGTCTCTTAGCTTAGCTCTCTCAAAACTCTGGCTTTTATCTTTAGCACTTCCAAAAATAAAAAAAAAATATTACCAATTTTCTGAGCCAAAATATGATTGGAAAAATCATAAAAGTTGTTAACTTTTTGGCCTGTTGACCTTTTTGACTTAGAACTTAGCTACTCTGAAGAAAGGTGTCAGATAGGAAATATTTGGAAAATATAATGAAAGATTAATAAGATAAGCGATAGTACTGGTATTTGTAACAATACTAATAAGTTAATTGGTACTGAGCTCTTAGTATACTTCAAAGATTAGGCAGAGATTGCTAATTAGAAAGATAGGTATTAATTTAATGCGTACACTTACAAGGGAGGTAATATTCTTATTAGCCCATTTTCCAGATATAGAACCTCAGGCACAGCAGATTTAAGTAATTTCAAAATAGGGTATCCTGGGTCCAGATAGTCTTTAACATAACAGTAGAGACTGTGTACTTTAACAATAAATAAATAGGCAAAGATTCTAAATATCTACTTTGATGAGAGAGAACATGCCAATATTAGTCACAGTAAAAGAAAGCCGTTAGCCCACGGTCACTAATAAAGCCAGTAAGCTCACCAGGTAGACAGAGAGATACACACAAAAGTAAGAATGGCCCAAATGACCATTCTGGCAGGCTTCTGGAGCTCAGACCTCCATGTAACTCCTTTCTGCTCCTCTGTCTTATGACCCAGAGGACTCCAGCCCCATTTCTGCTCACCATTCTTCACCTCTTTACCTGGCCTGTTGTTAAACTTTGAAATCTTGCTGTTTTATTGTGAGAAGAGGCATGAAAGCATGAGAGCACAGGAAACAAATACGCGTTTTAGGAGAGACTGCTGAAGATACCACTCCTAGGCCATCTTAAAAAGTACACAGGAAGTAAATACGAAGAATCTAAGCTTGGAGTGACAGCCACAGGGAGTTCTAGCACAGTCCACATAGCATGGCAGCCTCTGTGTACAGGCATCAGAGAATGCCTTTCTACCCCATGACCATTTCAGGAGCCCAGTGAGTTCAGCCTGACTCAACCACATCTACCTCAGAATAAGGGGTGTTCAGAGCTCCTCCTGATTGCCACTATGAATACCTATAACACAAGCTAACCATGTGTCTCAAGACCAGTGTAAACAGTGTTCCATGCAAGGTAGATCAATCTAACTCCAGAAAAGATGTGATAGCTAAGATATCACTCCTAGAATCTCTCAGAGAAGTTAAAGATTCCATGGTGGGATATATATAAGAATGTTCTAAAATCCACTTGACCCCTTTCTAGCCCGGGGTCACAATTATTAGAGCAACTGCTTTCCTAGAACATAGCTTCTCTTTTCCACCCAAACTTTCTCTCAAAAGTTCCAGAACAAGTTGGCTTCCCTGGCCCCTTCTGCTCCCCTCACTTTCTGGGTCTTCAGACACAGAAGAGCCCATGCCACTTCTAAGGCAAACGGAGTTTCCCGCTCTACATGGCTCAGCACAACATGGTCCCATAGGAGGAAGGAAATGCAGAGGCAAGGCTTGGAGAAAGGGTGTGGATATCTTTGTACTTTGGCATGTAAATACGTGCCAAGAGTTTGATCTCAGAACTGAGGAAATGCAAGGGAAGAGAATAAGGTAACTTCTCCCCCATTAATTAACAGCAAAAGTTTTAGGTGAACTCCCAATAAAAAGCAAGATAATGTGAAACCAATAGCCTTGCACATTGATAGGATCATTGTACATTGGCAACTATTATGAGAAACAATTAGACAATGTATAAAGAAAATAGTATAAATATTCATACCATTGACCCTCTCCAAGAATCTAATCTAATGAAATAATATAAAACATAAAAGTAATTTATTCCTTTTATTTTTTTATGAAAATACTAGAAAAACTGAAATATGCCATAGAAGTCATTGAATACACTGTGACCCATCCTCTAAAACACGTTGTGCTAGACACGACCCTTCACCCATTCTCTTGGCGCTGTTTCCTGCTCTGCTTCTGGCTGCCCTGAGCTAAGTAGCCCTGCTCTGCCACATCCCTCTGCATTGGTGTTTCTACCCAGCAGCAGCTTACCAAAGTGTGAACCTCCCAAAACCAAGAGCCACAATGACCTGTTTGTCCTTTAAATTGTGTTAGGAATTGGGTCTTACTGACAAGAAAGCTAACTAATATAGGAATGTACCACAATGTTTTTGAGTATTAGGTTTATGAGTGCTATTTTTGCTTTTGTTCTATTCTACAAATTTGCTGCTAAAATTATGTACCTTTATGATAAGAGGATTAATTTAAGCCAAACAGTCTTCACCTAGTACACAAAATGAAATAAAAACAAACCCAAAGGCTTTTGATATCTGAGATGAAAGGTATTTAACTGAGTACTGAAGAAAAATCGGGATGTTTTGTATTGGCTGAAACTCATGTTCAGTTAGGTAGTGTGGCAGACTGAAGTTTTTGTGGTTTTTGTCTTTCATTTAGGCTCACATAATATTTCCACACTTGGTAAGTTTGTGAAGGGTTTGCTGAGAAATACGGGCATCTTCAACAGTAAGTATTTCCTTCCAATGAGTGAAATGTTAAAAGGAAGACTGAAAGGTCTTTTCTTCCAAATTGCATTAAAATCAAAAGTAAAAGATATTTAGCTCAGGGCATGGTTAAGCTGTTATCCTTATACACATAGAAAGTATCCTACATTGAGGCTGTTTTTCAGTTGTTGAACAAATGTCAACAACTCTTTATTGTAATGTGGCTGAAAAGGGCAACTTCCTCTTGCTTACTACCCAGGCAATATCCTTCCTGGTAGTAATCTCGTACTTATTTATACAAACTGAAAGCCATACAACCAGTTTGCTGAGTTCACTTCTGTGGTCATTTACATAAGGAAATTGCTTTAAAATATAAGAGTTTGCATCCAGGAGAAGTGCCACATAGACTAGCTGCACCCTATCTCATATAGAAAAGACACAGCAGGGCTGTGGCCCAGCACCCAGCAGCTTCATTGCTGTTTCCCTGATACCTGTTAAAGGGGATAATGATTAAAAAACTGCTCTGCCCAGTCCTTGGCTATAACCATGTAGTAGTAAGCATGATGCTGTATGTACCTGAGTAAAGCAGAATTTAGAGTTGTATCCTTTTTGGTCACAGGAATTGAACTCATGACCTCATGCTTGCCAAGCAGGTGCTATGCTGCTGAGTTATATCCCCAGCTAGCATTATATCTTGAAAAAAAAAAAATATTGGCAAATTGGGTGTGGTGATATATGCCTGAAATCTCAGCTGCCCAGGAGGCTGAAGCAGGAGAAATGCAAATCCAAAGCCAATCTGGACAACTTAGTAAGATGCTGTCTCAAAATTAGAAAGGGCTGAGGATTGAGCTCAGCGGTGGAGCACCCTAGGGTGGGGAGGGCAGTGGCAGTCTCTAATGGGACTAGACATTAAGATAGACTTCAAAACCCCTGGATATTTTTCATGAATTTAATTACTTTGTTTTGGGTATTTGTTTTTGTATTTTGGTTTTTGGACTAGGTATTTCCTGTGGTGTGGTCTTCTGTATCTTAGCCATAGTTGTTTCCTGTTGGATGTTTCTAAAGTACAAAAAAGGGTAAGTACAACTGTATGCCCCAAGAATACATAAACTGTTTTCGTCTGCCCTTAGAAGTCAAACAGAAGTAAAAGAAAACCTTAACAACAACCAAACTATTACCACACAGACAGCTACATAAAATAGAGAAAGGCCCTTGCTGCATAAAATAGAGAAATATTTACACTAGTATCACACATGTGATACTAGGAGCATTCTTAGAGCAATTGCATTAAGAAGGAATGGAGTAGAGTGACAATAGGCAGAGGTTCTCTCTCTCTCTCTCTCTCTCTCTCTCTCTCTCTCCCCCTCCCTCTCCCCGGTCTCACTATATAGCTTGGACTCACAGTGATCCTCCTGTACACCCACACTCCATCACCAGCTCAGCACACCTCAGGGAGGGGCTAGTGTGGCGTGGAGTACTGGGGGTTGAACCCCAGTGCCTGTGCTTGCTTAAGTAGGTGCTTAGTCCACTGAGCTATGTTGCTGGCCCTGGCAGAGATTCTTTGAAAAGGAACTAGTGAGGCCTTGGTTATCCTTCAGATAAACAGTTGTTTATAGCAAACATTCAATGCAGTTTCTCACAACAGTCTTTGCAGAAACTGAACTTTTGGTAGTCATAGAGATGCTAGTAAGCTTTTTCAAAAAGTAGATTATCTTAGTAGACATTCTTGTAAACAATCTAGTTAGGAACTCAATTTCATAATAAAATAAAGAATCAGCAGTGATTTGTATTTAAGTTTAATCTGTATCTTTCCTAACTAATGTTCTGTATGTTTTATGATTCAAAACAAAAATATTCTTTGTCTTTATTGCTCACAAAGAAAAGGAAAATAACCTAATGCTTTACATTAACTTAAGTAATTGTACCAATCTACCTTTTAAATTTCCTTATTAAATATCACTAAACTTTTTGAGTTAGTTTTTGTTTTTGTTTTTGTTTTTCAATTTAAGGCTAAAAAATTTGGGGCTTTTACTTTTCTGTATCTGAAGCCATACGTACTTAAAATCACCCTAGGAAAATAACTGATCTACACCTCTCCTCTTATAACCAGTCATATTTGGCTTAGCAGCTCAGAAGTGCTCTGAGAAATGTGTGGTTATATGACCTCATTGTCTGAATGTCACAGGGTTTGCTTACACCAACCGAGAAGGTTGTGACACCACTAGGTGATGAGGATTTATGAGAAATGGTGTATGTGCACTGTCGCTGTGGACCCTATCCCTTATGCTGCATCCTCTGTCGCCTGGAGGCCAGATTCTCTAGTCCAGCTATTGATTTATCTCACCCATGAGCATTTTTTCAGTTATCTTTAAGCATATCCAAGACTCAATAACCATTTCACCAATTTACCTAGAAATGATTGTCTTGTCTAACTGAAACTACTCCAGAACACATGCTGTCTCTTTGTCTCCCACCTATCTTCTGGGCTGGAATAGAGCTTGGTGGCACAGCACTTGCCTAGCAAGGAAGAGGCCCTGGGTTCAGTTCTAGCACAGGAATTTTGCCTACTTTCTTTAAAAGAAATGCAGTGTCCATGGTGCAGCTAACCCTCTGCCCAGCAACAACCAGGAATGTGGGGGAAGAAGTGGTGCTGGTTCTTTCCAACCACAAAGGTCAGGGGTTCAAATTCCTAAACCTCTAAGTGACTTAGATGAAACCTATCCCATCTGCAACCTATGAAGTTTTCAGAGCATTCCCTCAACTTTGGTGGCCTGCACACCAGGATAGTACACTGCAGTCACAATGTGCTATTTGTTATTGTGTTAGAAATAACTGTATAACTAAAGTGGGAAAATTGGGAGCGGGGGTGCTAAATCATCAGCACATGCAAGTCCCTCCTTGTGGAATCGGCTGGGATGCCAGGGCCTCAGTCCTATTTACAATGACAGCCACTGATCTGTCAGCGAGCTGCGCCAGGTTGGCTGGGGCTGCTCCTTACCACACTTGTTCTGGGCTCTCAGGAAGACACAGCTGGAAAGGTTCTTACTATAAAGGAAAAGGAGTCACATGTGAGACATGGCCGAGAAGGCCTTCATGCTCGTCAGCCAGAGTGCAGCTTCTTGGAGTGCTGAAATGACCCAATGAACTGTGTAGAGAGAGACAGCCTGCTCCCCAGGCCACCTAGCATCAGGCACACCTGCAACAGGCCAGGGTGGGTCTCTCTGCATGGATGGGAGGTCTGTTAAGAAACTAAAATTAGACAGAAACAGAAGGAAAGCAGTCACAGAGACAGCCCTACCCTTGCTGAAACACTCCTACTTTAATTTCCTTACTATAAAGATTTAGCTCCTTTACTCGCACATGTTGGGTTTGCCCTACCTGCTCTGTTTTGATGGCCTTACCCATTTTATTGTGATTAAAAAGTTTCTTGTTGTCTTTTTCCTTTCACTAAAATGTAAACTGTGTAAGATCAAGAATTTTTGTCTTGGGCCAGCCAGATAGCTCAGTGGATTAAAGTGGCCCCACCCCCACAGCATGCTGAGATGGAAACTGAGACTGGGCATGGTGGTGCATGCCTGTAATCCCAGAACTTGAAGCTGAAAAACAGAAGGATCACTACAAGTCCGATCTGTGTAGAGACCCTGTAGACCCTGGACTAAATACATGAAAAAAGAATTTTTGTCTTACCTACATCAATGGATACCTAACAGACCTAACCTCTCCCCAACATAATGAGGAATTTAATACATTTTCACCAAACAAGGGCATGAATGCCTGTGCTCAACATCACCTAGCATGGAACCTCAGGAGGAAGCATCCTGCTCTCACTCTTACTCACTAACTGAAGCAGTATCTTTTAATTTGTCCTAAACTTAGCCCAGGCTTCAAGGATTCTCACTGTTTAATATACCCACTATGCTGACCTATATGAGTAATCATAACAGTGGTTTAAAGAACAAATATTTATTCCTCACAGTTCTAGAGGCTGAACAGCCAAAGACTGAGGCACCTATAAATTTGGTTTCTGTTGAGGTCCCACTCTTGGTTACCAGAAGGAAGACTGCTTGCTGTGCTCCCAATGGCAGAAAGGGATGCTAAGGCATTCTGAGGTTTCTTTTCGTAAGGGCACTAATCCATCATGAGGGCTCCACTCTTAGGATCTAGTTACTTTGTGAAGACCCAGGCACTTAATGCCATGACACTGGGGGCTAAGATTTCAACAGATAAATTGGGGTGGGAGAAGCATTCAGTTCACTGTACCACCCTGAATTTGGCAAAACAAATCCATTTTAACTTACACTACTGATGGTTTCACATCTCTTGTTAATCCTCAGATTTCCAACATTCAGAATATCTAAGCGTCCTGTGTATTTTCTGCTTCACTCACCCAACCTTGGCCTTTGCCAGTCTGTTGACATCATCTCTTGCCTTCCTGCCCACGCTCCCCCCACCACCTAGCCACCGGGACTAGCAGCTCCCATAAGCAGGGGCTTCCTGTGTTTACACTACTTCTGTAGTAGTGCAAATTCATAATAGGTGCAGTAACACTCTTAAGATATTTTTGCACAGTTCCTTACCATATATTGTCTTCTCTGGTTTTCAAAGCAACTCTGACAAGCAAATCAGTGCAATAATATGGTTAGTGTAAAGCACAGCGATAGTCAGGGTCTTGCTTAAAATCATACCAGAAAGAAACTGTCAGGAAGCAGGGCTTTAGTCTAGATGTGTTCTCATATCATGAACTCATGTGTGCTGTTCCTTTGATAATATTAGTTACTCGGTTTTAAATTCAGTTCTGTGTCACTGAAACTCAGTGTCCGGAACTGTGGATGGTACAAAGCTAAAATGTTTTATTTTCTGTTTTGATGTTCTTTCCTTACTCCCTACCTTTAGCTGGATTTAGTTCAGCTCTTCTGGAATGCTGAACTATATTGTTTCAGAGACTGATACCTAATGAATCCCTTTTTTTCTCTGTTTTGAGTTACTGGCCTGTAAGTGTTTCTTTGGTGCACTTCTCCAGGTGGAGGTCCAGAGGATGCCATCTTTCTGTCCACTTACACAGACCCAAAAGTTCTTCCTAAGTTTGGCCTCATTAGCTTGATGTTTCAAGGACTCACTGAGATTTGTCTTTCAGTGAGAACAGAACCCCAGAAGCAACTCAGCTTTATTTTGGGCTAGTGAACATGATCTCGTCATAATTATTTTAGCAAAGGAGGACCATGTGCATAATCACTTTAGTAAAGGAAGACCATAAGCATGGTCATGAACAGGACCACAATCTCTATAGACTTCCACCTTTTCCCTATCACTAGGTTCACACAAATGTTAATTGTTAACATTCCAAGCAGGGGAGGAAACAACCAACAGGGAGCCCACAAGTGAAACTGCTATCTGCCTCCTTTAATCCCAGCTTTCTGGGACTCCCAAGTAACAGACTATAGCTATTCCTAGGCTTTTTTTTTTATTGCTCTCTGCTTCTTGATATGCTAATTAGGCTTTTGTCTGTACAATGAAGTGCTTACTAAATAATCCCAAAGAGGTAGTGTCACATTGTACGTGAGCATGGGCTCATAATCAGAGGCCTAAATTCCTGTCTACCTATTAGCTATGGAATCCTGAGATGGACAGTTTATTCTTCCTAACTTCACTTTCCTAGCCTGGAAAAAGGAGACAATAGTTCCTACCTTAGATAACATATTGTCTTCCTTGTGAGGAATATCCGAAAAATGTTAGATTTTATTTACGCAAGATTACTTTCATTGATTAAATAATCACTTTATTTCCAGCTCTTAAAGACAACCAGTCCTTGGTATCCAAAGGTGATTGATTATAGGACCCCTCTTGATAGTATGTACAACTTGCTGTGAACCATAAATTGTTTCTAGATTACTTATAATCCCATAAGCAGTGTAAGTAGATCTGTTGTTTAGGTACTATTGACAAGAAAAAGTCCGTATGTGTCCACTACAGTTATAAAGTTTTTCAAATGCTCTTGCTGTGTTTGGTTGAATGTATGGCTGTGGAACCCCAGGGAAGGGGCACAGCTGCTCCTTCTGGCATCCCCTGCTATCTGTAACTGTGGCTGTCACTAGAACACAATATAGAACTGTGCCTCCCCTACCGGAGGAAAAGGAAGCCTTGTGTACAGTTGCAGTATCAGAAGCTGTTTGCACTGTGAGTTTGTCAAAATCTGGCAAGCACCATTTCTAATCAAACTATTTAGAAATAGCAAAATATTTGGTTTTAATGCATGAATACCTGTTTATAAACACCTAGTCTTCTGATACAATATACGGGGTAGTTTTAGAACTATCTCCCAGTTCAAGTTTTCATTGAGTAGTGAAAGATGAGATTTGCTTTTTGTTTGTTTGTTTTCTTTTAGACATAAACTTATCAGGAGTTTCAGTGAAAATATAGTATACCTTAAAAATCTCAAAATGAAAGTTATAAATTCCTTTAAAATTGAAACACATGACTAAGGTAATTTTCTGATATTTTTCTTCTCTTCCCATTAGCACTGACACAGATGAAAAATCTAAAGAAGTCACTGTCCATTTGCATTCTCAGAAGGTGACTATCTATCCTCAGACTCCATTTACAAGCCAGGAAAACAGCAGGTACGTGTGCACATACTGAGTCCAAAATGTTGCAGCAGCGTAAATACTAAAGAGGTGGAAACAGAACCTGAACAGGAAATGACATTGGAAGCCCACTGACAGCAAAGAAGGTAGAGACTGCCTCATGAGCTGAGAGTACACTTGTGTGTTGCTGTGCATGTTTCTCTCTTGGGTGCTTCCATTTCTGTTTCCAGTGGTTGTGTGAGGCCCTGGAAGCCCTACGGCCAGGCACTGTGTTTTCAAAGCATCCCATGCTTTGTGGTGCATGCTCTGAATCTGTGGGCAGTAGCATGCTCCTGTTTCAGGAACCCCTGCACATGCTGCCAGGGTGCGCTTCCAAGTTCTCCAGTCTCTATTGATGTGGAACCCTAACATTTCCCCTCACTTTTCCCCTGAGTTCTGACTTTCATTCTCTGCCTCATGTGGCCTCCTATGACTCTCATCTCTGTCCTCCACTATGGTTTTCTCCCATCCCCAACCCTTTATTTCATCTTGCTGTGTAATAAATGGGGTGAAAAGGAAAATAGGACTGCAACTCAGAATGTCACATGACCCTGAGGAAGACTGAGTATCCAAGTCATAGGTGGACAGTAACTCACCATAGCGAGGACCCCATGACCACTGAGCAGAGGCCACATGGGTTTGCTCTTTAAGCTCCACTGTGCAGTCACACCCCTTGATTTCCCTGTTGCCTGGGGCTCCGTTCCCACTGCAGTGGCAGGGCTGAGCGGAGCCCATGCCCCCCAAGGTGCAGGTATTTACTTCCTGGCTATTTAGTGGGAGAGTTCGCCCACCTGAGTTGTGTCATACCACAGGGACTTTCTCACCATGCACAGCCTCCTGCCTTAGCTGGCTACCTCTTCTCAGGCGCTCTCTCCTCAGGCACTCCTGTCTTTCGTCACATCTTTGCTATATACTTCAGGGCACTTCATTTCAACTCTTGGGCCTCTCAGGGGTTCAAAGCTCCATTTTTCAGTGTCACACAGAGCACTTGGCTAAGCCTAACTTTGGCTGTGCCCAATCCTAACCCGTGGGTTCTCAGGTCATTTTTAGCAGTAGTACATACGCCTTAGGAAGCATACTTCTGTAGAAAATAGAAGCAAAAGTACCACATTTACTTATAAACATCAGGGGTGTCCTGTCTGTTTCTCACATTTATGCATATTAATCTAAATCTAACCTTTATGCATACCACAAACCTTAAATTCAATAAAGGACAGTGGAAGGGACCACTAACGGGAAGAGAAAGAGAAAACATTATTTTTAGTTGACCAAGATAAAAAGACGGACAGCTCAAATTTCTGTAGGCAAAAATCTTAAGTTTATCTTTTGTTCTCCTGTACTAGGGATGAATTTCCAAGGCCCTCTGTTTATTATCTGGCTTCCTAGGTACCCTGCTTCTTTCTGAGAGCTTGTTTTTCCTTACCTTTATGATAGCAATGAAATATAATTTCTTTAAGAAATCATAACAAGCCGGGCATGGTGGTGCACGCCTTTAATCCCAGCACTCGGGAGGCTGAGGCAGGCGGATTGGTGCAAGTTCGAGACCACCCTGGGCTACAAAAGTGAGCTCAAGGCCAGCTTGAACTGCATAGCGAGACCCTGTCTCAAAAAGACAAAAAAAAAAAGAAATCATAACAGATATTTTAGCTTTTGCGGATTAATTGATATGTTTCTTATTATAAATGGGCATGTCCAAATGCCTTGAGATATATAGTTAGTATACCAAGAGGGTATAAAAGTTATGAGATAAAAGTAACATGTTGTCCTAGAACTGTACCTTTTTCCAGTGTTACTCCAATAGTTTGAAGGGAATATTATATTATTTGTATACTGACACAAATCCACATATAAGGGAACAGATGCCTGATGCTGGAGATTCTGAGATGAAGACACAGAGTACTGTGCTTTGGGGAATGCTTTCAGTTATGCTTACAAGGTTTGATTTCCTTTATTACAAGGGTGCTAGGATGGAAAAACTATACAAAATTGATTCCAGGCCAGTTGTGCTGTCACCAATTATAAACAGACAAAAAGACAGTAAGAGCAATGGTAATTTTATTTTTTTTTAATTACATGAGTGGTTAAAATGTGCTTCATTTAAAATCATTGCCTGCCCAGAATGCATACCCCTTCTTATCTAACTTCCACCAACCAGGCTCAGGATTCATCCCCTAGGCCCCTAAATCACCCCAGTCTGGCACAGTGTCTGTTTGTGAAGCTCTCAGCAGCATTTCTGGCTGAACCATTTTTAAAGTAATCTCTTCAGAGCAGTAGGTGTTCAGGATTGAAAACAGGAAATATATGAAAATACAAGTGTAAAGGACCTACAACAGATTTCTCCAGGGAAATAGCTCAGTGGAAAAGCACTTACTGGCAAAGTGCAGGGTCCTGAGTTCAATTCCCATACCAAAGGGGGGGAAAAAAATATTTGAGAATGATTTTACATTTTCAGGGTTGTACTTTGAGATTACATTGATTGTACAAAAGACTCCACCTTCTTTTCACCAGTGACAATTGCCTGTCCCATCACTAAAACTGTATATAAACACACCCCACAGTATTTGACATTCATGTGTCCTGTTTCCCCTTTTAACTATTGCATCCGCTCATTTATCCATTCTTTTCTTCATTCATCAGCCACATATAATATACCACATATTGTGCTTTTATGTTCTTTCCCATACTAAATTACTAACTTCTTATGAGTAAAGCCTTTTATTTTCAATTTCCTAAAACCTCTGAGAATAAAGTGATTAATTAAGAAGTATTCCATAAATACTCAGGCATCACATTTATCACAGTTTCATTTTTCCATAACTTTTGCAAACACCTTCACAATAAACTTCACCTCAGCTGCTGACTGTTGTCACCTTTTAGCAAAAAGGCAGAGTTCCTCACCAGCAGTCTCACATTTCCTTCTTGTAACTGTAATTTTTGCCATTTAACAGGATTGAGGTTATTTGGTAACAGATAACAGACAAGCAATAAGTTGGAATCTGAACCCAGCTGAATACCTGGTGACAGAGTAGGTGATACAGGTAAAGAGGAGGTGCCAAAGGCCCAGCTGTGTGTGTGGAAGACACATACGAGAATTCTTGGGAAAAATGCAGGTAGCAGGCAATATTGAGAAGTCTAGGAAGACAGAAAGAGAATAGGAAACATCAAAGGGCAGTGACAGCTGGGGTCAGGTGCCCAAGTGGACCTCATGGGGATCTGCTCACAGATGGAAATGGCATTTCTGGCTAAAAGGAGACGCTTATATGCAGCTAGAGAAGCACTTGGGGGCCTGGTGGGATGGCTCAGTGGTCTAAAGCGCCTGCTTGGGGAAGCTTGGGCGGCTTCAGGGACCTCAGTTCAATCCCCGGCACCGGCACCACATGCTGCGCTATCCCTGCCCTCGGGGTGGGCTGAGCCTGCCATAAAAGTGAATGAATAAACAAACAAAGATTCTGAAACAAGAATAAAAATAATAAATAAAAATTTTTTTTAAATTCTAAAAAAAAAAAAAAAAGAGAGAGAGAGAGAGAGAAGCACTTGGGTATTCTTGGCTTTAATAAGAGTAGGGTGCCCTGCATGGTGAAGCTGACACCTTCCAGGGCTGTCAGCGCGGTGTACCGCCCCACCCCACCGGTTTTCAGAAGAGACTCAACCTGATCTTTGTTACTGTACATGTTCTGCAGTGAGGCTCTTTCATGTTGCTCTTCAACTCTGAGAGCAAGTTTTTCTGTAAAAGAGAAAAGGCAAAGATCAGGTACTTAGGGGTCTAGTTCCTCACCTACTCAGGGCCTCGGGTCTTCCATTGTTCCACACAGCAGCCACGAGGGGGCAGGGAGCACAGCCCGCGAACCCGCAGTTTCTGTGCGATGCCTGCCTTGTGAATTCATGTGCATATTCTGGGTAGTTCACCACGCTGTCGTCTAAATAAAGATATCCTGTAATTTTAGAGGCCCTCTTCAACAAAGCACTAGAAAACTTCTGGAAAACACCTCTAATTCCATGTTACTTGGAAAGGAGCCAACTCATTTCAACAGTCAGATCTGAGATGCTGTAATCCTTGAAGTGACATCGCAGAGATGCCAGCTGTCCCCCTAAAGATGCGGAGGCTTTCCCAGCGTGCAACAGAGCTCACCGCCTGAGTCAGGGTCACAAACGTTCCCCAGCCTCTTTGCTATCTAGTCAGAGGACATGATTGCACTTTGAACGTAGAAAAAAGCTTTGTTTACTTGCAGGAAGGAAACTGTTGCCTAGCAGTTCTGGTTTACAAGTCTGTCGTTTTCCTTTCTTCTTTTAAAATGTTTATAACTTGAAATGGGCAGGAAGATAAGAAAAATAAATTGGCCACGTATGCTGGTCAGTGATAACCGCTCATTATTTTACCTCATTTTCTGTCAATCTTTTTTATACATCTGTTCCTTTGCGTGCACACATGCTCCTATCTTTCTTAAATAATTCCTTTATATTATACAGCAGCACTTCTTTAGATAAATTGGAGTAAAATATACATCAGATATTACTTTCTTTAGGGACGTAAAGTGAATTTTGTTTACTGAAAAGACATTAAATAGTTAGAGGGAAAGTGGTCAAAGCTTTCAAGGGGAAGTATCCAAAAAAATTAAGCTCTGAATATTTACTAAGTTTCATTTCTTTTTTTTATGAGTAGAATAGATTTATTGAGGGAAAGAAAGCTCCTGTCCGAGAGAGGAACAGGAGGGAGGTTCTAAGTGGGTGTCCCCCTCTAGGTTTCATTTCTAAAGCACTTTGTATCATGTTATGTACAACATAAAAGCAAAAAAACTGAAATAAAAGAATATTTGTTATTATAAAAGTTTGTTTTGTATGAATTGAGAATGTACCAGATTAACTAAAAAGCACAACTTTTAAGAATTCATCAGCCAATGGGTGCTAACAGGATTAAGTTCTGGTGTCTTACTATACAGGGGGAACCGTAGAGAATGATATCTATTGACTATTTCAAAACAAAAGCTAGAAGAAAATATTCCCAATGTTACTATGAAAAATGATGAACATTTGAGGAGATATATTTAGCCTGCTTTGACTATTATAGAGAGTATATAAATGCATGTAACAAAACATCATACAATACTTCAAAGGATGTACAATTTTGTGTCAGTCTTTGGAAAAAGATTTTTTCAAATTAATCATTACAAGACTGGAGAGATAGCTCAGCGGACTAAGTGCCTGCTTAGGCAAGCACAGGGATTGAGGTTTGATCTCTGGTGCCACATGCCACACTAGTCCTGTCCCTAAGCATGCTGAGCTAACCACCAAGACCAGGTGTGGTGGTGTATGCCTATAATCCCAGCTGTGGGGAGACTGAATGCAGGAGGATCACTACAAATCTAAGCTGCACAGTGAGACTCTATCAAATACATTTTTAAAAAATTAAAAATTCATCATTACAGTTGACACTTTAAAAATAAGTGGCCCCATATTTCTTAGCCATGCCACATCTTTATATAACAAAAATTTGTTAGGTGACCATGTTGATAATTTCTAGAAATATCAGAACAGATGTGCATAACCGCTTCATAGAATTCTTGCTGCCTACTGATGTGCAAGTCTGTGTCCTAACAGCTGCTCCCATTGTGCCCTTTCACATTTCTCTCAACATTTCTCTCATCCGTTACACTGGTGTCAAGAGAAATGTGAAAGGGATGCTGTAGACATCAGCTTGAATTTCAGTTTAAAATTGTGGAAGATAGAAGAGCAGGGCAAATAAAACCCACTGACAAGAAAGAAAGAAAAAAGAAAACAAGAAGAAATGCAACTAGTATCACAAAAACAGATTGCTTTCTTCAAAGAGTTCTCAAAAGTTCAAAGACCAGCCCCTTGGTGGGCACTACCTCGAGTCACACAGAGCCAGGTCACCAGAGAAGAAGGATAACTAGCCTGTGGATATATGATAAAATACTAAGAGATTAGATTTTTCCTCAGCCAGATCTTTTGTTTCTTAATCTTCCTTTTTTAATGTATTTTAGTATGGGGACTAGAGATCTCACTACACAGATCAGACTCATGGTGATCCTCCTGTTTTCAGCCTCCCACACATTGGGATTACAGGCGTGCACCTCTACACCCAGTCTCAGTCGCCATTTCCTCAGCCAAATCCTTAGCAAAGCTCTATTATATCTTTCTTTTAAAAAAAAAAAAATTACATATTTGGTACAGGATCTTCCTATGTCGCTCAGTGAGCCTCCCATTTGCAGCCTCCTCAGTGCTGGGATTACAGGTGTGCACCACCATACCTGGTTTTGGTGGCCAGCTTGGGCATGTGGTGCTGGGGGTCAAGTCTGGGTCGCTGCACTTGCCAGGCACATGCTGAGCTATCTCCTTGGCCCTCTATTATATCTTGGAAATTTGAAAAAGTAATTTTTCAAGGAGAACTAAAGGCCAGGTATGTTGGTGTGTGTCTCTAATCCCAGCTACTTGGAGGCTGAGACAGGAGGATTTCAAATTAGAGGCTAGAATACACAGTGAAGCAAGACCCTGTCTCAAAATAAAAAAAATTAAAGCAGGGCTGAAGGTATAATGTGAGAGCTTGGATTCAGTCCTGGGAGGGGGGACAGAGAGGACAGAGGAAGGGGAAGGACTACAAACTAAATGTCTGAGACTTGGCCTTTCTTGAATTAAAATTCCCTGCCATAAGAATTTTTTTTTCATAGAGGAGTGGATTATTCAGCAACCTGTATAATAAGTATCTACTGCCTGTGACTTTAACTGCAAGAAACCCGTGAGGTTGTTTTTCTATTACATTTTCTACTATATACATATATATTTTTTGTCTTTTTGAGACAGGGTCTCGCTATGCAGTTGAAGCTGGCCTTGAGTTCACTTTTGTAGCCCAGGCTGGTCTCAAACTCGCACCAATCCTCCTGCCTCAGCCTCCCAAGTGCTGGGATTACAGGCGTGAGCCACCATGCCCGGCTTCTACTATATTTTTCTATTACATTACATTATGGGAAATACCATATGTACTATAGGAATAAAATGCTAATTTACTGAGACACACTATTTCAAAATAAAAAATAAACAAGGGCTGGGGATATAGTTCAGGGCAAAAGCCCAGAGTCAAATTCCTAAGACCACCAAGAAGATAGGTCTATGACCTTTAAATAAAATTTGCTCACTCTATCAAGAAAGAAAAAAGATACATCTTTCCAAACCAATTTGTCAAATATAATTTCTAATATGTTTACATTATTAAGCCTTCAAAAGGCAAGGCAGAATAAATCGAGTATGTGCTCCCTCTGAGAAATGCCCTTGCTACCAGCCCTGATGTTTTCTCGATTCCTGCATGGGAGTGGCACACCACACTCACATTCTTGCTGGTAAGTGAAGAAGAAATAAGACGTGATTCACTGAAGATCAGTGGATGTCAGGTGCTTGAGATGCACAAGTCGAGGCCTGAGGCACTGCCACCCCAACTGCTGAAAATCGTAATGTAAATATGCAAAGAGTTCCCTAACATCAAAAGTCAGAGAAGATGGCTCATGACATTCTGCCACTCACTCCTTAAGTATCCACTGTCATAAAACCTGAAAGAAGTCTGTACATCATTGTAAACCTGGCCCACCAACACATACACATAACTCTTCTGTTCTTGTTAGCAAAATCTTTAGGGGGAGTCAGAGGAAGTCCTACTTTCAGTCACTGACTTCACTCAAATCTCTGACTCCTGATTTCTATCACTAGCTCAGAAGCTCATTGTCCACACTATGCTTCTCAACAAGTCATGAAGACCCCAAGACAGGGTCAAGCCACACATAGTACCTGCACCTCACAAATAAGCTTGTAGTGTCTGACAGACAGATTGCTCTGTAAGATCCTTAAAGTCATAGGACTTTCATACCATTTGGTCAGTTCCTGCTGGGCAGAACTGGCAGATGTGTTAATGCACTTAACACTGGTACTAGGATTCATTTATGCCATATAGTATTTATCATTTATTCATTAAACACTTACTAGAGATCTTGGCATTGAAATACTGCATGAAAATTCAGCCCTGGGGCTGGGAAAATAACTCAGCAGAATAAGTGCTTGCCTGTCAAGCACAAAGGCCTGAGTTCAATCCCCAGTTCCACAAAAAAAAAAAAAAAAAAAGAAAGAAAGAAAGAAAAGAAACTGCCAGCCCTGAAACATGAAATTTGTTCAGAAAAGCAGAAAACAAGGCCTAGAAGCTTGCAAATAGAGCTTTCATTTGGTAAAATCAAAATTTTAGGAAACTATTGTGAAATTCTTTATATTAAGAGTGGTCTGATGAACCTAAAAGAAATTGGACTGACTGGAACAAAGTTTCAGTGAAAGAATACTCCTTGAAAATAAAAAAAACAAACAGTAGCCAAAGTATTTCTCCTAGCTTTTTAATGTACTTACAGGAAAAAAAATCTTACTTTTAAGTTCAGAAATAAACAGAGAATTTAATATTTATTGTCTCAAAGAACAGTGAGAGGTTCTGTTTTCACAAATATGGGCCGATACTGAGCCGCATAATTTCTGTCACAGCCCTCCTTCACAGCTGTGAGCACTAACACAAACTCCCAGTCCTCATCCTGAGTTTTGGGTTTCCTGTCTGTCTCCTTACCTGCAGCCTCCTCTTGGCTGTCAGTGTGGAATATCTGGCTTTTGTATTATACTCAGGTGTTTATTTTGTACACCACCTCCACACTGTGCCTAGCCAAGGATTTTCAAAGCTGTGTTCTGATAAGAGGGAATTCCTCCAATAAATAAATAAATAAATAAATAAAATAAGAGGGAATTCCATAGTACAGTGAACACAGGAAATCTTCAGACATCTCAAATACAGACATGTACAAGTAAACTCTTGTGATTTCAGAGGCTACATTGGGGTTTATAGCATTAGCCTCAAAATCCCCAGGACCATCTCATACACTAAGCCTGTGCAAAACCCCATCGTCCTATGAACCCCCATGCATATATAATAAAGGATATAATGTAATTCATAATTCTTCTTAAATTATATATAAATATACTTTGTAATATAAATTCAAAATCCTTATTCTAAATGTGAAAAGAGCAAAGAAATGAATTTTAATTTACTCTTTTTATGTGTATCAATACCATACTTTTGTTTTAATAATACCCAGCTTCTGATTTAGTCTCTGCCTTTTCCATTTACAAATATATCAAGTTCTCCAACTAAAACTTGTTTACGATGCTGGCTGCATAGAATTCCATCACATATAGGTATCCATCATTAATTTCTTGATACTTCTGCTAGACACTTAAGAGTTTTAATTTTTTACATACTAATTTTTGTTCACAGCTCTGATTTCTTTGGGATAAATGCTGCGTGGAACTGGGGCCCAAAAGTCATGATCACTTTTAAGACTTTTTATATACTGAAAAGTTATGCTAAAGATTAAAGCACGGGCTGAGGCAGGAGGATTGGTGGGAGTTCGAGACCAGCCTGGGCTACAAAAGTGAGCTCAAGGCCAGCCTGAACTGCATAGTGAGGCCCTGTCTCAAAAAGACAAAAAAAAAAAAAAAAAAAAAAAAAAAAAGATTAAAGCACGGCTGAACTTCCTAATGTGTTCCTTCACAGACTGATGTTTTTATTCTTTGCCAGTGTGAGAGGAACAAAATGCCAACTTTGTATTTTGTTAGCAAGGCCAGTTCTGCTCCCTTTTAAAAAAAAGAAAAGAAAAGCACCACAGGTTTTCTCACAACTCTGCAAATCAGTCTTGCTCAGTCTTAATTTTCCATCATTAAGAAACAGTTTCAGTGGAAAAAAATCTTGCAACTCCTCCCATCCATTTCACAGGGTTCACAGGAACTCCTACCCGCCCAGGGTTCTTGCAGCACTTAACTACCCCTGCGCACCCTTTTTTAAAATATATTTTTCATGCATGGACAGTATACTTCATCACCAACAGCCCAGTATTCAGTTGCTGGAGGGCAAGGGATTCCCTTGAGTGCACCAGGAAGAGGAAGAAAAGATTACCTGGGGAATGTCGTGGCCAAGCCTCTCAGATTTTGCAAAAGGCAACAGAAGGCCAAAAGAAAAATCAGCAGCATTCAAGCACGAAAAGCTCAAGCTATTGTCCCAAATAACGCCTGACCAAACCCAGATCCAGAGTAAGGGCCTGGTCGTGCGGCAGCTTAGGGTGAGTGGAGCCCGTGGCTGCAGCCTCTGGTCTCTGCGTTTAGGCCGGTGTGCTGCTTTAAACCGAGCTCCGGAAATGATGACAAGGCCCGCGATGGTGCTTGTGCGCACGCGCACACCACACACACACGCACGCACACGGGTAGGGTGGCAACCCTTTTTGTAGCTACCGAGGTTTCCCGCACTTGACGCGGCCGTCGGGGTGGCCTGCGTGGGACGCGGCCAGAGTGCAGTACCCCTGGGCGGGAGAGATCCACCGCCTTAGCCATCTACAGATGCTGGACCTCCATTCCGAGGCCCCGCCCACCGCGTTAAGGCCCCGCCCTATTCTTCTAGGATTGGTCCTTCCTGGTCAGGGCCCCGCCCTGTCGCCGGCCGATTGGCCCATCCCGCTCCGCCTCGGGACGACTCCTTCTCCGGCCACGCCCACCCGCCCTGCACCGTGTGTTAAGTCAGATTGTTGCGTCTGGACGAGTGGGCTCAAAGTGGGCAACTTGGCGCTGCCGTTTCAGTTTCCAGCTCATCTCAGGGAGATGACAGCGTCTTCTGCGCCGTGCATGGCGCCTCCTCGACACAGGGAGAGTCGCGCTGCTGGTCGGTGGCGCTTCCTGGGCACCTGTCTGCTGGCCGTAGCGTCCCTACTAGCTGCCTCCTCCGGTAGGAACTGGAGCGGGGCGGGGCCGAGGCTGGCAGCGGCTGATGGCCCTGGGCGATCGGGGCTGGCCCGGCCCGCAGCCAAGCTTGCTGCGAGCTCAAGGGACAGAGCCCAGCCGGGGCCTGCTCGGTGACGGCGAAGGTGCTCTGTCCCCGGAAGGGATCCGGGAGGAGAAGTCAGTGTCGGGTTTGGACATTTGGATCTGTGTCTTCCTGAAGTCTCCCGGTGCCCCAGACAGAATTGAGGCTGGCTTACACATGCTCTTGTTCTTTTCTGTCTTGTCCGTTGCCTAAAGGCTATTCTCTAAAGGCATTTGACATTTTTCCCACTTCATTAAGGCATAGTTGAAACTAGCAATCTATGCTTCATTGTTAACCAAGCCTGCTGAGAAACCGCATCCTGAAAAAGGATTGATAAATAATATTAAGCTGGCTTATGTTTCATCGAATGAGATGCTTCTAAAATGCTGTAGAATACATCCTTGATTGGATAAAACTTACACAAAGGCCGTCTGTTTTGCACGTCCTGTACCTGTGATGTTTCTATGCCGTGTGATGCGTCCAGTCCTTTTTTGCTGCATTTTTTTCTCAGCGACATTCACCCACAAATTTGAGCATCAAAAGAGCAACATCCATTTAATGGTATTTGTCTTCTGAGTCCCAGACCCTGGACTGCTCCTAGGGAAGGAGCGCTAGGCAGTAAGCGATCATCCCTAACTGTTCAATATGTCTCTATTCGTTTACGTGCACCTACACAGATAATTAGAACAGGTGAAGGCTTTATTTCTATTACAGATAACTCTAGTGCCTGACACATAGTAGACAATCAAAGTATTTGCTGAGATTTGTTGGCACATATTAATTAAATCTGAATATTAATGAATTTATTGCAAAGCAAGAGGAGTGAACAGGAGGAAAGGGGCACTATCTGAGCACACTTGACAATGGTCAGAGGCAGGACCCATGCTCCTGTGCCTCACACAGCCCAGTGACCAGTGGCTGCTGTCCCTTTGACCTTCCAGGAAACATTTCCTTTTCCCTCATGCCATACTGGGCTGTTTAATCTTGGAGCAGCATCTGGGATATCGCCTGCTTAAGGAGACTTCCCTTACACCAGCTCATATGCTCCTCAACCTGTCATGGCCCCCCTAAACTAGCATCTCTACCTCTCTCCTTTCCAAAGCAAAGATCTTACCTGCCTTGGTAACCATTTGTGGTTCTCAGTGGCAGATTTTTAGTCTCATTATCAACACCTTTATTAAGTACCAGTGAAGTACCATATTTGCCAGAACCTTAGAGCAAGTCCTAAGGAAGCAGGAAGCAAGTCCTCCTACTTCCCAGATGAAAGCTCTTTAAAGAGCCACACTAAGGCAGCCATCTAGGGTGCTGCGCTAAGGTAGTCAGTTGACCTCAGAAGACTCTCCAGGACTCCTGGAACCCCAGTCTTGTTTCTTAGTGCTTACAAAAGAGTTTACTCCTAAAGGGAGTGATAGGGGCCAGGCATACTGTCACAAGCCCATCATCCCAGCACTGAGGGGGCTGAGGCAAGAGGATGACCTTGAGTTCAAAGGCCAGCCTGAGGTGCATAGGGAGGCCCTGTCTCAGAAAACAAAACAAAAAAAAAAAAGCAAAACAAAACAAAAGTAATAGAATTGGGGAGTGGGAGTTAAAAGTAAAGTCAAGAGAAATGTGAAATGTAGCAACAATAAAGCTGAGAACTCACTAGGTGAGACAGGGAGAACAGGTGGATAAAATAAGCATTTCATTTTTGGAGCAGTTTACTGTCAGAGGAAAGCTTTGTGGGCAAACAGTGCTGAGCACGTGGGGCTGCCATCTCAACAGGGGCTACCAGATGATTTGAGGTCACAGAGGGGCATTATTCAAATTGTGGGATCAGTCGTCTCCCTCCAGAGGGGTCTCCTTTTTTTTGGACAAAGTCCATAGTCTCTTGTTATAAAATGTCTCATCTGCTAATTATAGGACCCTTTCTTCTGTCTAGTTAAAGAAATTAAGATCACAAATGCTTATGTGTAGTCTCAGCCTCTTACTCCACATGCTAAGGGTGCAGAGTTTGTGTGGTGAATTGCTAGGTTTATAGGATACTGAACGGCAGGAAACTAAAGCTGTGGCCAATTCACCCTTCACCAGTACTTGAAAGCTCTAAGAAATTTGCAGTATGAAATTCATGACAGCCTAATCTGCATCACTGGAACAGCTATTATAAGGAACACATTGTAGTAAGAGAGTGGTCACAGGGTGTATGGAATCAGCTGTGCCAGCTGTGAGACTCAAACCCTTGTGGCAGTTCTCTGAAAAATGCATGCAGGAAGAGTCCAAGGGAGGGCAACTGTCCCATGCTGCCAGAGGAAGGCAGAGCATGTTTCCTAGGTGGGATGATGGGTGGGTTAAGTCTAGGGAGAGAAGACTCAGCATGATGTGGTCCTCTGGAAGGCATGGTCTCATGTGGCTCTAAGCAATAAGGAAGTACACAGAAAAAAAAGCTACAAAAGGAGTCTGGCAGAGCCCCATAAAAACACAGAACCCAAGGTTTTTAAGTAAGCAACGGCAACCAGCTTTCAGGAAGAACTGCTATTAAGAGGAAGCTGGGAGGGCTGGGGTGGAAGGAATGGCCCCTGATAGGCAAAACAAATACAATGGTGTAGGCAGGCCTGGACACCTGAATACCGCAGCCCTGACTGGCACTGCATTCCCTCAGGACGGCCCATGTGAACAGGGTCTAGACACAGGGACTTTGAAGATCTGAGGGTCATATAAAGGAGTTTTGGGTGTGCCTCTGAGATGCTGTTGAACTACTGAAGAGTATCTGTCTTCTCAGGGCCTCCTCCATGACTGCAGTATATGGAGGGCTCTGGTCAAAGTATGGAAAATGAATTCAGTGATTCAGTGAAGCCAGCGAAAGGTGAAAAGACACCTAAGAAGACCTCCTTAGACACACTCAGGGCAGCGCAGCTGAGAAAATGAGGGGCGCCCCAGAAAGGAGAGTGCTGGGGATGCTGAATAGGCGTGGCAGCTGGGTACCAAAGTTGGTACTCAGGAATCTACACAAGTGAAGCTTCACTGTGCTGCCTGCAGTGGGTGACAGGTCCGGTTCAGTGGTGCAGCAGGTGAGGCAACTGAATAGGTGGCCTGGCATCCCCATGTGGGAGAGGGGCTGGGAAGGCAGCTGACATCCACAGCAGTGGAGACCTGAGAGGGGGACTTGCACAGTGAAGACGACCAGTTCGTCAGACAGATGTCACAGATCCACCTCAGGCCTGGGAATAAGCTGAAAACCAAGGCCCATACTTTCTGGGAAGCTGAGGAAGAGGGGAAGGAGGAAAGGATGGAAGGGGCATTTCCAGATGTCATTACCAAGGTGACCAACTGCCCAGGAAGAGAGTGCTAGTGTGAATTTAACAAGGTAGTGCTATTTGATGATTCTGAAAGCAATGTAATTTCAGTGGCCCTAGAAATGAGGAAAATAAAGAATATGCCTATCCCTGGGCATAGATGTCAGTAGGCATTTTTGAGGAAGTCTGCATTTTTCTCATACATATGAGAAACATAAACTATAAATAAAGCTTAAAATAAAGGAGAGACTGTAAGAAACACAGTAGTGAATTTTGTGGTGATGAGGTGGAGATGAGGGTAAGTAAGGGTAGGGAGTAAAGAAATGGAAAATGATCAACATACAATCTATGCATGGACCAACTTCAGAAAATAAATATAATTACTCTTCATCACAAGCTTACACCAATAAAAAACAAACTAGATGTGAGGACAGGAGAAAGAGCAAGAGAAGATGGTCAGGTTTCCTTGCAGCTCCAATTTTGGTCAAATGGACGTTTCTGGTGTTTGGGTATGGTGTGTGCATGGGTCAGAGAAACGGCTTCTATGAGCAGATTGCAAAGTGTACAGCTCGGGCACCCAGTGCATGGGGCTGCTTCACTCTCCTGAAGTCACCTGAGAGCTCATCCTATTGGACTATAATAATGGCTTCTATTGTTGGCAACACAGCTTAAAGCCAACCATATCTAAAAGTTAAGCACTGCAGCTGGATTGTGAGATGTGAACCTCTGAACAGGAGGAAAATTCAGTGTTCTGCCACTTCTTTCTGTTTTGCTGCTTCCAGGAAATCTAGAATGATGTTATGCACCCAGAAGTCCAGAATGGAATTCTAGATGCTTCTAGTCCCTCCTTTTCCTTATTATAAAATGAGATTGTGGAGGCAGTCGCAGGAGGATGTCAAGCTTGAGGCCAGGCTGAGCTATGCAGCAAGTTCAAGGCTGGCCTGGGCTGTATATTGACACTCTGGCTCCAAAAGAAGTACAATACTGTACTGTTTTTTAAACAATGGTTTAAATGACTACAGCCTTTTATTGTTGTTTTAGGCCACTGACCAAGGAATGTTCAGAGCACAAGGTCAGTATAGTTAAAATGAGAACATTGTCAACAGGCAGATTGCAAAACACCGGATGTGTACAAAGATACATTTAGAGCTCAGAACATGATGTGGGCTGAAGGGAACACTTCTCATGTTTAAGGAAATAGATCTTCATCCTTCACTTCTTACCTCAGGATGAGGATTAGGATTCTTTTAGCAAGTTAGGCCTTTGCTCAAGGTCATCTTATTTTACATAATGACAGTGCAGATTGAAAGATGATGAATTGCTGAAGCGAAAGTGACCCCTCCATCTGGGCCAAAAGGAAAGAAAAAAAAAAAAAAAACTACAAAAACAGAAAGCCTACAAAAACAGCAATAAAACTAAAGTTGGACTTGGGGGCACACACCTGTAATCCCAGCTCTTGGGAGGCTGAGGCAGGAGGATTGGTGTGAGTTCGACACCAGCCTGGGCTACAAAAATGAGCTCAAGGCCATCCTGAACTGAATACTGAGACCCTGTCTCAAAAAGACAAAAAAGAAGAAAGAAAGGAAAGAAAGAGAGAGAGAGAGAGAGAGAGAGAGAGAGAGAGAGAGAGAGAGAAGAGAAGAGAAGAGAAGAGAAGAGAAGAGAAGAGAAGAGAAGAAAAGAAAAGAAAAAAGTGAGGGGTCTGGCAGGATGGCTCAGTGGTCTAAAGCGCCTGCTTGGGAAAGCTTGGGCGGCTTCAGGGACTGCGGTTCGATCCCTGGCACCACATGCTGCGCCAGCCCTGCCCTGGGGCGGGCTGAGCCGGCCATAAAAATGAGTGAATAAACAAACAAGGGTTCTGAAACAAGAATAAAAATAATAAATAAATAAATAAATTTTTTAAAAAAGTGAAAAGCATAGCCGTACAATCATTACTATAGGGACATGTTGGGTAAGGAAGCCCAAAGCTGTGGCAGAGAGCCTTCTAAGGAAATGCATGATAGCAAGATCAAGATGCAAGATTCAACTGTGTTTTACATTCAGAAAGTAAAAAATAAATAAAAATTCCACACACATGCAGTTAAAAATGCATGTAAGAATATTCCACATAGTACGCTTTTATGCTTAAATGACCCCTCTCTACTTGCAGGATGCTCAGTTCATTGGTATGAAATGAGTGGAACCAAGATGATTATTTTCAAATATTTGAGTCTATACTGATCTTGATCTTTGAAACCCTAATCCCACTTACCTCAATATTTCTTGTGTACCCCTGGGGTACAGGTGTAGTAGAAAAGGAAGACATGGGGCCCTGACCTCTAGGAAATTGCTTTATGAACAGTGCCGACCTTGAGGGGCCAGCGGCCCAAAGCTTCTGTTTCAAACTATGGAAGAGCAGTGTAAGCAGAGTGCTGTGTACCTGGAGAGACTTCTTAGGTGTTCATTTTGAAAGGAATTTAGAATAAAGTGGATGAAGAGGATACTTAGGTCTATTTTTAAAGGCCAAAAACATAGATGCCGTCCTTTGGTTTACTGTCAAGTAGAAATGTAGTTTATTCTGAAATAAGCAACAAGCTGCTATAACATTATTATTATTTTTTAAAGGACATTCTTCCACTGCTTCCTCCATTTGGCTGGAAGCTCAGGACAATTGTTTTTTTTTTTTTTTTTTGTATAGGGTCTCACTATGCAGCTCCCAGACTCCATCACTGGCTCAGTGCACTCAACAGTGGAGCTGGCATGGCAGGCAGGCCAGGAGCTGAACCCTGGCTCTCTGATTCCCTAAGCAAGTGCTTAGTCCACTAAGCTATACTGCCAGCTCTTCGAGGCTGTTTCTGTTCTACCTGATATCAGCCAGTCTCTGCCTGAAGATAGTGGTATTAATATTTTATCTTCATGTTTGTCCTCCTTTCTCCCTAGATGCTTGTGTGCTTCCACCTCCATTTGAAGCTATGGATCCTATAGACCCTAAACCCTATTATAATGTTGGAGAAAAAGTACAGTATAAGTGTAAAAAAGGATACGACCTTATGCCTATTTTTCTCATGGTTTCTACCTGTGAGAAGAATCACTCTTGGGTGCCTATTACAGATGATGGTTGTCTAAGTAAGTAAACACAGCTAAAGATGAGTGTGGTGGTGGTGTTTTGCTTGCTCTGAAAGTTTTCACACATTTTAGAGTGCGTATGTCACTACTGGAATGATTTTCCCTCATGAAACAATCCTTTTGATTAAATGTGGGTTTTTTTCAAACTTTGAGAAATTTCTAAGTAATATTTTTCTTGACAACTGGTTGCCTATGTAATAATGAACCCTACATTTGGCCTTATACACAGTAGTTAAATAAAGAAGGTAGTCTGTTAATTCAAATGGAAATGCAGGCTGGGTGTGGTGGCTCACGCCTGTAATCCCAGCACTCGGGAGGCTGAGGCAGGAGGATTGGTGTGAGTTTGAGACCAGCCTGGGCTACAAAAGTGAGCTCAAGGCCAGCCTGAACTGCATAGCAAGACCCTGTCTCAAAAAGACAAAAAAAAAAAAAAAAAAAAAAGAAATGCAAAATTTTTGGCTTGATTCAAGCACATTAGGAAATTGGATTTTAAACTTTCACAATTATTTTCTTTTAGAAATGAAATGTACATATCTAAATCCCCCTGTAAACGGCAGAATAGAATACATAAATGGAACTCACACTTGGGGTGATCAAGCTCAGTTTACTTGTGTTCCAGGGTAAGTCTCTCCTTAGAAGAAACAAGGGAAACATTACTGGTTGTTTTCCTTCTCTTCTTATGGATTCATGTATATTTCCTTTAATTTTGTGTTCTATGTGCCAAGTTGTATGTCTAGCCAAACAACCTGTAGATGCTTTATGCACAGAATAAAGATGTATAATAAAGAACTGAAGCTCAAAGAAAGCAAAGGTGTACAATACTTGTTATATGGAATAATAAGCCTATTATAAGCATTAAGAGTAGAGTAAATGCCGTAAGTTCATCCTACATAACCAAGAAATGGGAAGTAGAATGCCGTCCAAAGCTGGTCTTCTTTCCACAGAACCCTGCCCCAGGTGTTAGATATAGTTGACCTGATGAAGCAGGTCAACTAATATCTTTCACATGGAAACCTTATTTTTGAGACTGCTACAGAGAACTAAACTATCTAAAAAGAAAAAAAAAAAAAAAGGCACTGGCCACTCAAGAACCTTTAGTTCTGTATTATTTTTAATAGTATACACTATAGAAATTAGGTACTTATGAAAAAAGTACATTGAGAGAGTGCAATACCCTACATTAAAAATAAAGTTGGACTTGGGGATGAATCAGCTGCGATTACATGCAGATTCACTTTTTTAAAAAATATATTTGGTATAAGGTCTACAGGGTCTCACTACATAGATTAGACTTGTGATTCTGCAGTTTTCAGCCTCCCAAGCGCTGAGATTACAGGTACCCGTCACCACACCCAGTTTCAATCACTTTCTCAGTGCACCCCAGGGCAAGATGGGCATGGCACACTGGGATTGAACCCCTAGCTACTGCACTCTGCCTAAGCAGGCATTTTAGTCTGTTGAAATATCTGGCCAGCCAATTTTTTTTTTTTTTTTGGTGGGGGGTTGGGTTTTTTTTAGCTAAGAAAAAGAAGATATTTTATTTATAACTCATTCCACACTTATGAAAACAAAGTATTTCAAAAGAACGATTTTAATTATCTGCTGAAACATGTTATTTAATGATAAAAGGTTAATTAAAATTTTGTAAAGAATTAAACAATTTTATTAGATGAACTCATTTATTTGACACATTAAATTATGCAAAGAAAAATATTTGCAAATACATAAAAAGAATCCCATTCTCATACTACTCGAACACTCAGCAGTGGTAAAAACAATGAACTGTATAGAGTGGACTCCAGGACTTAATGCAAAAGCACTGTACAGAAAAATTTCAGGCTCCTAACTTAACTTAGTCCAAAACTACATGCACTTGACCACCCAGCAAGAAAAAAAAATGCTTAATTACAATGCATGAAACGCAGAGCTAGATTGGTGAGATGAGCTTTAGGAGGCTTAGATTCAATAGCCTCCAACATCACAAGCTTCACTGGTGGCCCACTGCAATTGCAGAACATTTGACTGTGTATGTATCTGCTTCCTCTTAGTCCAAAGAGAAGTATATTCTTTT
>PVJA010001327.1:0-57987 GCA_004027025.1 Myocastor coypus
TTTTTTTTTTTTTTTTTTTTTTTTTTTTTTTTTTTTTTTTTTTTTTTTTTTTTTTTTTTTTTTTTTTTTTTTTTTTTTTTTTTTTTTTTTTTTTTTTGCTTTCTTTTTATCTCATTAGTGCCAATTCAGTCTCCAGCTTCTGGAGGCTTCAGAATGTTGCATCACTAAACAAATCTACATGCAATTATATAAGTCAACTGCAAAGTAAATTAGTAGTGGCAAAAACAATAGCTGTTATTCAGTTATGGCTTGTGTTTAGATGTACTGGGCCTCACGCAGTCATAGGTGGGACACTGTGGAGGTGGATGGATGTAGGGAGTACAAAGTTGTCTCCTCAGAGACTACCAGGCACTTACAACTCAGTGAAGAAATTTGAAGTTAATGGGAATGAACATGGTGTAACGCACCCAAACTAAATATCCAGTTTCAGAAGGAATGAATGTGGCAGAATGACAGTGAAGAGGAATGAAAATTAAATCAGATACATAGAAAAAAAAAATCTTTGTATAATCAACCCTTGAGAGGAATGTCCTTTTTATCTTAGCATATCTTTCTCTTTTTCAAGAAACTGTCCTAGTCAACTTGGAAGAAGTGGTAGAGAAAATATGCCTATCAATGTCCTAAACACAAATTTTAATTTTAAATTCAATTTAAATTCAACCCTAACTTTAAATTCAACCCTTACGTTAGAAGAGCACATTAGGAGGGCAACAATTCATGGTAGAAATCACTGAAAGAAAAAGTGACTTCCTTATTTCAGGTAAAAAGCCATACTTCCTTGCCAATGAGTGCCACCCTTCCTGTTGTCTTGTCCTATTGCTCCCTCCCTCCCTGACCTTGTAGCCACTTTTCCCTGACTTCCTGACTTTTTCTCAAATTCGTGAATGATTCCTTTGGTCTCCTTTCCTTGCTTTGATCTCCTACCTCGCAACAGGATAAGATATAGTGAAATTAAAACCTTGAACAAGCAAATGAAAGTGATGCATATTTCCAGTGTCAGCATCAGCCAAAGAAACAATGAGTTGTGCAGTAAAAATCATTATTTGTATATTAAAAGGGCAGATATATCTATGGAGCACACAAGAGAATTGAAAGGTTAAAACAAAAAGGAAAATTCTAAGTCAAGGATGAAATTCTAGAAACAAAACAATTGCCAAATGATGCTTAATTAATAACAACCATATCAGAAATGCATACATTTATTAAGTACTTATTGAGTCCCAGTCAAGCATTTCATATAGGTGGGTGACTCTCTTTATTAATGCTAATAGAGAAGAATTATCATAACTATACAATTGAGCCAAATGAAACTCAAAGATATAAAGAAACTTATTAAAAGTCACACAACAATTAATTGAAAAAGCAAGCAAGGCCCATCTGTCCGGCAAGCCCATTCTTATGAACACCATACAAAATCCTTTCCTCCCATTTTTACTGAGTGTAGAATGTCTCCTAAAATAGTAGAGTTTTCACACAGTGCTATTGTTTCTCTTCCTAGTTCAAAACCATCAAACTATTGAATGTAGATGGACTCCGGCCCACTTTGGTACTACTGACAACACGTCCTGCATTATTTGCTTTCAGTTCTCCGCTTAGAGTCCATCCAAGTCCATACCCACATAACTAGTGTTATTTGCTCACTACAATGGATCCCTCCCTCTTCCCATTTCCTGGCTCCCTTCAGAATCTTTTCAATGTGTTATTTCTGGACCAATAGTTCACTGTGACAGTAGGGAGAGACTCGGAGCATCCGCCAGCTGGCTGCCAGATGGTAAAACTCTAGTGAATGGCCACTGACCTATGGACTGTTGAGGAATGGTTGAAAACTTCTGTTACTGCACACGTACAATTTCATATGGTCTAATTCTGGGATTCACCACATCCCTTAGTGATGCTAAAATTTGAATAATAATAAAAAAATAATATATAAAACCAAGTGTTTCTTCTTGCTTCCTGTGGACTGCGCATTATCCACAGGGATGTCCACAGCATGTAGGATGTACATCACTTAATCGCCACAACTGAAGGGACCACATATTGTTGTAATACTATTTTATCAGTGAGGAAAATAAAGCACAAAAATGTTAAGTAGTCTAAGTCCTCATAGCTAAAACAAAGAAAAAGATGGACTTAAACTTTAAAAATCTCCTTTCAGAATTTTCTATAATTACTGGTAACATATTCCATTAAAGTAGAAGTCTAGGTTTTATTTGTTACTGTTTATTTGTAGAAAAGAAAAAAAAAAAAAAAAAAAAAAAAAAAAAAAAAAAAAAAAAAAAAAAAAAAAAAAAAAAAAAAAAAAAAAAAAAAAAAAAAAAACAAAACAAAACAAAAAAACCCACCCCACAAATCCTCTTCTGGAAGCATTATTGATAATTGATGAATCAAGATCAGAGTGAAAATAATAGTAATAACTGGCTGATACTGAATTTCTTCCTCTGCATGATTATATACATTTGTTATGCAATTGCACAATAACATGAGACAGTCTTCTCATGCCAATTAATAAAAAAAGGAAATTTAATTTCAAAATAAATGCATTGTCCAAGGGCATAGTCACAGAAAGACAAAACTGTCATCAGTTTACTGTAGATACTATCTGCTGCAACAGTAAATATGCCTAACAAACCACACTGAACATTACAACTTCCAAACATGATCATGTGTTTATGTCCATTGTTCAGATCCACAATGTGGCTTGGTTTTGGCTGGAGCTGAGGTCAGCTGTGGGTAATGCAAGCAATTTGCTGACCTGGACTGAGTTCCTTCAGTTTTAGAGCTCAGCCACAATCACTGAGTTGACTCAGCTCTTTTTAACATAGCAGAGACAAGATTCTGCAGGATATCCGCAGACAGGTGCAGAATCTCATTAAAACTATGCTTAGAAAAGACATGTCATGCCTTCTATCACTTCCTTTAGTCAACATAAGCCACAAAGCCTGCTCAGGCGCAACACTTGAAAAATAGAAATAGAATCAAACAGGAAAGACTGTAAATCTACCAAGGCATGAACAACCATTGTCATCTTTTGAGACCTGGTCAGAAGCCTCCATGATCTCATGATTCTTGTATTCTGCATTTTGAACAACCAACATCACGTGGACAGTGACAAGGTCTGGTGCCAGCTGGAGCTGTAGCCAGGCAATCCTTGATCAATGGTGCAAGTAGCTTCTTGGTGCCTAGGTGACTGAGAATGATGAAATGAAACTCAAAACCAATCCTTCTTCAAGCCAGAAACCCAGAGATTCTCTTCTTTGATGAAAACTTCACACCCCTTTGCCTATCTTTGGCAGGCTCTTATGAAGTTTAGAGATACACTAGAGCCACTATTCATTCTGTCCTTATTGAAAGCACTTATCTTGTTCCTAATGGCACTAACCCTTTCATTAATCACTGTTCCTTCAATCCTAAACATTGTCTTTTGGGGAAAATTTTAAGTTTATCAAATATTTCTGTCTGCTTTTCACCACACATTCCCACTATCCATCTTGCCAAAAGCAATCAGCAGTACCCACACTACAGCCTGAACACTGGGAGGACTTCAAATTTGTTCTGACAAATTAGATGGTCTATTGGCCTTATATTCAGCCTCATATAGTCTTAAGGACAAAACGAAGACACTTTGTGTGCGTGTGTGTGTGAAAATGTAACATAAATAAACTCTCGTTCATTTCAAATTAGAAGCCTCCTTCTCCCCTTCCTTCTTCATTCTTTTAAACCTGACTTTGCTGTCTATATTCCTAGTAGCATTCTGTTCATTTGAACTTCAACTGTGATCAGCCATCAAGTCCCATTCATAATATTATAGGGCTTCTTGGGCCTACCTCTTCAAATTTTTTGAAATTTCCTCTGAAAAATGGTTCCAAAGGCTTCCAAGACATGGGGTCAGCCACAGTCATAGAAATGGTGCCCCTCCTCTGATATCCATTTTCTTTATTCATCAGATTTCCCCATGCTGAGATCAACTACCTAATATTCATAGATGAAAGAAAAAAAGACTTTATTGAGCTTATGGTTTCAAAGATTTCAGCCTATGGCAATCTTGTTCCTAGAGAGGATCACAATGAGAGAACAGCAGAGTGAGGCAACACTGCTCAGTTTATAGCTGTCAGGAAACAGAAGGGTGAAACTCTACCAGAGAAGAAGGGTTGAGGAGCCAGATACACAAGTCGCATCCCATGACCCACCCAGACATTCCAAGTAGTGTGTCTTACTGGTCCTCTAGGTAGTGTCCAAGTCATTCCAGTTGACAATACAGGTTAATTGCCATGTAAGTCTTTAGTGAAGTGACAGTAAGGCAGTAGTGGACAGAGCCTGTTCTATGGTTCTGTAACATGGCTCTGCCCTAAATAAGCCCTAGGCCCTTGGCTGTGAACTACACAAGTGTCAAGTTCTCTAACCTGTCTGTGTTAGGTGGGACAGGATGACTGGAGATTAGAATTAAGTATTTATCTTTCCTCAGGTCAGTTAGGCTCTAATAATATGCCAGTAAGTTAGTTTTCTGGAAAAACTGCTGCTCTTGAGGTAAGGTTTATTGAATCCTCTGGCGAATTTCAAAACGTTTTTTTTTTTCTCATTGCCTCTGCCACAGGCCTGAGGAGATTTTGCTTTAACTATATACCATGAAACGATGCAAAATTTCTAGAGGCAAAATGCACAAAAGTGTGGAGGCTCCAATCATATGGCTTCCTGAAGTTTCTAACTGTCAGAATTGTCTACATTAAGCCTCAAGAAATTTATCATTTATAGTTTAGAAGTCACTACTCCAGAACTGCTCTCTAAAGTTTTTGCTACACTGAGTCATTGCGATGTACATTTGCCCATCTTTCTTCTGGGGATAATGTTTTTCTCCGTGACACATGCCCTATCAGAAAACAGTTGGTGATTTTTAAGTGTGCCCTATTTTGTTTCTTTCCTTTACTGCTAGGACGGAGGGGCCAATTCCTTACAAGACAAATAAAAAAAATTTTTGTTTCAACATATGTTTTGTTTCTGTTATTCACAAGTACCTTGGTGAGGCAGGCTTAATTGCATTTGGCTTGTTAGATAACCCAAAGAAAAATGAAAGAAAGGCAAAAGTAGCTCGAAATGGAAAAAATACTAGATTTGTAGGAATGAATCTGAAAGTATTTTTCTGTAGCCTTTACAAGCTTTCTGGAAAACTCATCTGGCTCTAGAGAGGAGAGTAGGTAATAAGATTCAAGGCAACTTTTACTAGTGGAGATTTATTCAAAGTCTTTCAAGGCACTAAAAGTCTGTATTCTATTTTGAACCTAGGAGTGCCACAGTTCCTTGAGCCATAAACAAAGTTCAAAAAAGTTTCCTGGTCTTCCTTCAACTTGTATGTATACAAAGCACTGTGATAAGAATATCATATTTGCTTTCACCATTTTAACTTATGCTTCTTACTCGGCAAGGGCCCCAGAATGCAAAATTATTCTTGTTATGACTTGTGTCTAATTATCCCCACAAAGACTCCTGTAGTTGTGGGCAGACTTCTGGAGTCTGAGATTCATTCATGATCCAGTTCTTGGATTATGACTGTGAGTGCTACCAGGATTATGAGTGTGAGTGCTAGACTCAGCCTGGGGCAGAGGGCCTGAATGCAACCTAAGGGAGACAGACTTGCCCTCTGCTGCCATTGTTGCTGCTACTCCTCCCTTTGGCTCTTGCTGTTTCCTACCATCATGCACTGCTGCCCTCTGCCTTGTGCCACTCTGCCTTGAAGCCCACCAAGTATGGACTTAAACCTTTACAGTCTGTGAACTAAGTAAATCTTTCCTTCCTTAATTTTAGGGGTCAGGTATTTTTGTCCTAGCAAGGAGAGAAAAGTCACCAAGACAGTGCCTAATTCCTCTGTATTGACCAATAGTTGGGCTTTAACAAGGATAAATTTATCTGATCTTTCTGTAGCTGTGAGTCTTTCCACTGGGACTGTTGATTGTGCTAGATAAAATAATTGACTGATTTCCATTTTATTCCACTATCATATCACCACTTATAATTCCTCAAAAAGAAGTCAGGCTTTTAGAAATTATCTTTTATAAAAAAAATCAGCAAATGAAAAAATACAAAATCAGTTAAGAAAATAGCTATGCTACTTTGAAGGCTTTTTTTTCTCTCTCTTAGGTTTGTGCAAAGTCTGTTTTTGCTGACAGATATCTTGACTGAAAGAATAGAACATTTGTTTCAGGTAATGTTCTCAAGGAGGAATAAGAAAGGTAAATTCTGAAATGAAGGAGGTCCTGGGGAAATAGTTCTGTAAATGATACGACATTTTGCTGTTCCTGTTTAATATCATGCAGGAATAAATACGTATAACATGGAACCAAGGAAAAGAAAAGGTTCTTAGCATAATAAAATGTGAAATCAAAATAGTTCCTCCGAGATCAGCTGGGCTAATTTCTTTATTTTCCTGATGAAAGCTGAGACCTAGAAAGTAAATTTCACTGCACAAAGTAACCCAGATGGTTAGTAAAAGAATGGAAGCTAGAATCAAAATTTCACAGTCCCTATATACTGTCCTTTCCAGTCAATTTTGTGAGAGTCAAAGAATTTTCCATCAAAATCCACTTCTATCTGCCCACAAATTTTATTTCCTCTGTCAAGCTAATAAATAAGGGGCAAACTCCATCCTCTACCGAAAGGATGATACAGGAAACTTCAATAAACATGTACCAGCTTAGGAGGTCCATGATAAAATTCAGGACATTGTGTACTTCCACAGAATGTACTTCCTGGGTAACTTAATTAACCTCTAAGTTAAATTAAGTATTGCTTTCCATTACAAATGTAGGTAGCAAATCACAGTAGTACCAATAGTTCCTAAAACTTTATACAGAGATTAGACATTTTTATATATGTTCAATTTTTGTGTATTTTATTTATCTTTTTTCCTTGTTTCAGAACTTTTTATTTTTATGGCCGGCTCAGCCTGCCCTGAGGGCAGGGCTGATGTAGCATGTGGTGCCAGGGATCGAACTGCAGTCCCTGCAGTTGCCTAAGCTTTCCTAAGCAGGCTCTTTAGACCACTGAGCCATCCTGCCAGGCCCAATTTTTGTGTATTTTAAAGCATGATTAATTACCCTCATGATTTTGAAACTTTATCAGGGCTACTCCTAGATAATATCATTTAATGCCCTCATAAAAATGTACGTACATTGCTATTGCACTAATGTAAAGCTTCCCATGTAAGTGCTCTATGATATTTTTTTGTTTTTGTTTTTTTTAGTTTTTAGCTTTGGTTTTTATTATTATTATTATTATTTTGCACAGAGTCTCAGAATCCAGCTTGAACTCATACTGTTCCTCCTGTTTTCAACCTCCCCAGCACTGGGATTATAAGCTTGTGCACCCACACCTAGACTCAGACACTAGTGCACCTGGGGGCAGGGCTTGCAGGGCATGTGGTGCCAGTGATCAAAACCCGGCCCCTGTGCTTGTCTAAGGGGTCACTTAGTCCACTGAGCTATCTCTCCAGCCCTTCCCTGAATGTTTGATAGTAGTCACAACAATGATCCTAAACTGGGCTCTCCAACTCATGGTGACATTGGTTCTTTCGGAAGGCATGAATAGCAGCTGATATTAGCACGGTTCACAGGTACAAATTGTAAGCCCACTTAGAATGTTCTGGAACATTTGTGAGATGTATTTCCTTGACATAATGAATTAGTCAGCTTGATGAGGTCTCAAGGCCTCAAATTTCAGGATATCGCCAGAAAGGTCAAGCATGAGACATATTTTGATTTTGGAACATATTATATGATTAAGAATAATTGTATTTATGATGTGTGGTATGATTTGTGTCTAGTTGCCACACATTCCCTTCAGAGCCATTCGTTGGCTTCTAGTGTTTGTAATTAAGTCATAATCAGTTCAGTAGGAGGATTATGGGTGTGAGTGTACACTCTCCTTGGGGCAGGTAATCTGCATTACAGTGTAAGGAAGGGAAAGAGGCCATACAGGTGTGGCAGCCTCTGTTCCTCCTTTGCTTTTTGATGATCTTCCACTATCATAAGCAACTGTCTTCTGCCGTGGGCCACTCTGCCTTTGAGCCAGCCAACTATGGACTTTAACCTCCTGTCTCAGTTACGCTTCTCTCATGGCTGGAGCAAAACACCCAACCCCCAAAATTAAGGAAGGAAAGGTTTATTTAGTCCACTGTTTGTGGAGGTTTCAGTCCATACGCAGTTGGCTTCAAGGCAGACTGCAACAAATCAGAGGACGGAAGCTCATGGCAGCAGAAAATAGCAAAACAGCAGGAGCAAATGGGAGAAGTAGCTTCAACAATGGCTGCGAGAACAAGCCTGTCTCCCTTAAGTTGCTTTCAGGCTCTCTCCCCCAGGCTGGGTATAGCACTCACACCCATAATCCCAGCAGCATTGCACCCATAATCCCCACAGTACCCACACACATAATCCCAGTGGATCATGAGTTAATCACAAGCGCTAGAAGTCGGCCCCATGGCTGCATGGGATGGTAGGGGAGGATGCGAGACGACTAGACACAAGCCATACTTCCTCTAACTGCAAGCTAAGTAACACTTTCCTTCCTTAATTTGAGGTGTTGGGTGTTTTGTCCCAGCAATAAGAGAAAAATAACCAAGATAATCTGTCAATGAAAAGTGATATTATTATAATTAAAGTAAAAAAATGAATAATGGCATTATGTGTACTGCTTAGTGAATTCTTATATTAGTGTGATCTTTTGAGCCCATTTTCATTAGATTAAGATGTGTTCCTATGTGTATTTTACTCCGACTTAGAGGAAAGTGCTAGTTGCCCATGATAAAGATCTAATAAATGCTACTGAATAAATGAAGACCCATTTTGATGCAGGAAGGAAAAAACGGACGTAGGGTGGATGACCTCCAATAGGGACCTCCAAGTGACATAGGGAAAATGGATCCCCAGCCTGAAAAGTACCTGGGATGAGTTTGTGTTCTCTGAAATGGAAGAATGAATTTTAGGAACAAATGGAGGTAATGAGCAGAACATATTTATTGAGGGAAAGAAAGCTCCTGGCCAAGAAACAGAGAAGAGGGGGGTCCCAAGTGGGTGTCCCTAGGAAACTGTCTCTTCCAGGGACTTTTATAGAGAAGCCGTGAGAACTCGCTCAGGTGGGTATGAGGTGGGACAAAGACTATGGTCAACCAATTACAAGCACCATTGCTCAGGTAAAATAGGTTAAAATTGGGATCCAATGGGGAAGGCAAGGCATGTAGCAAGCAGTCAAGAACACTATCTATTGAACTTAGACTCATGACTCGTTCTAGGCTCTATCAAGATGATGGATACTTAGGTAGCACATCAATCCCTGATGCTCACCCTTAAGGAAGTACGTAGCTTTTTTGGTTTACTCTTGTCTTGCGATCCGGTCCACAGCAGAGGAGTGTCTGTCTCTAGTTGTAAAGCCACCTTGCCTTCCATGTCGTGCTTGAGGGTCTGGCCCTATCTGATTGCCTATAATATTTCTATCTAATTCAGCTGCCTATAACAATTTTATAAAAGAACTCCAGTATGAAAAGTAAGTCATATGAGATTCACAAATTCATGAAAAATCCATATGTTTTTATTTTTAATGACTGCTAATGCCAGGTGTAACATGCATCCTAATAGCTTGAGGTAGATTAGCTGCATCTGTCTAAGGGGTTAATACCAGCATCACTTTTAATATGCTACTCTTTCTTCTCTGCTGCAGATACCACCTATGGCACAGTGGCTGGGTTGAGCTATTATTTGGGGTTTTTTCTTTCAATCCATTACTGTCACACAACTTGGGGCCAAGATATTTTATGCATTAGTTCTTCTAAAAGCACAGCCTCCTTGGCTAGGGAGATACCTTGGCAGTCTAAGTGCCTACCTGGCAAGCACAAGGACCTAGATTTGATCTATGATACTACATGCTGTGCTAGCCCTGTGCTGAGCAGGCCGCCAAAACTGGGCATAGTGGTACACCCCTGTAATCCTAGAGCTGGTGAGGCTGAGGCAGGAGGATCGCTATGAGTCCAATCCACATGGCAAGACCCTATATCAAATAAACAAGCAAATCAATGAATAAAGACTTTTAAAAAAATTATTAATTGTATTAACAAAGAAATAACAATGAGACGGTTTCAAAACAGATTATTTGGACAGTTACAATAATTAATACATTGCATATTGTTGTCTTCATAGTAGTTGTTCAGAGTATAAGATGCAGACATGATATCTTTTCTAAACACTAAAGTTTTTTTTCAAAAATTTTGAAAAATTATGGGTAGCCTCCTTTCTACATGCAACAGAAACTTCTTTTTTTTTTTTTTTTTTTTTTTTTTTTTTTGTCTTTTTGAGACAGCGTCTCGCTATGCAGTTGAGGCTGGCCTTGAGCTCACTTCTGTAGCCCAGGCTGGTCTCAAACTCACACCAATCCTCCTGCCTCAGCCTCCCAAGTGCTGGGATTACAGACATGAGCCACCATGCCCAGCTCAACAGAGACTTCTTACAGTGTCCCCAATTCTCATAATCATTTCTGTTTCTCATCCCTGTAGGAGTGATTATAGCAAGCCTAAACCCATTGTTATTTACTTCTTGATGAGCTGTCCAGAGATCCTTCTGTTTACAAATGTCCAAGATTGCAAACCAGATACTGAATCTCTTTGGTTGCCTGATTGACTGAAAGATTAGTGGGTTTTCTTTCTAAAACATTTGTGTAGAAAGGAAAAGTTAGTGATTCTAGGAGAGTCGGCACCTACGATGCACACTCTGGAGCGAATCTCCAGTGGGCTCCAAGGCATGGCTCCCCCACAGCTGTTGCCTTCCTCTTCCGTTCGCTCCAGGACTCAGGCTGCCAAAGGCTCCCTTGCACATAGATGATAATGTGCCAGGCATCTAATTATTTGCAACCTTAGAGACCTCACTGGTTTCCCTCCCCCCACTCCAGCTTACGTTTCTGTTATGCCTCCTCCCCCATACGTAAATAAAAAATTTTGTGTGGGGGTTTTCGTTTTTTTGTTTGTTTTTGTCTTTTTGAGACAGGGTCTCGCTATGCAGTTCAGGTTGAGCTTGAGCTCACTTTTGTAGCCCAGGTGGTCTCAAACTTGCACTAATCCTCCTACCTCAGCCTCCTAAGTGCTGGGATTACAGGTGTATGCCACTACGCCCAGCATTAGAAATACAAAATTTTGATTCCCTACTTAACACCAGAATTTCCAGCATTTTTATATACTCAATGTCAAAGGAAGCCACCACCTTTCTATTACAGTAAAAAGATAAATGCAAGTTTGAATGTTCATAATATATTGTTTTTATAAACAAGAAGCTATAAAATACTTTCAGGGAATTAATTTCAGGAAATATTTATTAAGAGCAAGCCATGGAGGCTATAATGAAATTTTATAAGCCAACAATTGTTTTATAAAATAAACAATGTATAAATAATAAAATGAATTTTAGGAACAAACAGAGGTAATGAACAGAACATATTTATTGCGGGAAAGAAAGCCCCTGTCTGAGAAAGAGACAGGAGGGGTGTCCCGAGTGGGTGTCTCCGGGAAGCTGTCTCAAATAAAAAATATGGATTTTTCATGAATTTGTGAATGACTTACTTTTCATAGTGGAGTTCTTTTATAAAATTGCTTATAAATTTATGAAATTGACTTTTTGAGGGGGGCGAGCTGGGGAGAATACCAGGAATTGAACTCAGGACCTCACACTTGTCAGATGGCTGCTGCAACCCTCGGTTATATTCCGAGCCCCAACATTTGACATTTATGAAGGTGTTACCTAGTTTAAGTGATTTGACAAAATGTGCCAGTTAGGTTGGTAGGAGATTAGTAAATGTCATAGGCAGGAACAAGGCTTAGAATTTTAAATGTATATCAAATGTATATCTAGGTACAATGCAGAAAAAGCAACACATTTGTACCCAGAAGTGGAGCTTCATAAACCTCCTAGAACATGTTGCCTTCACTGCTACTACGATGCTGTCATAGTCCCAAGCAGGATGGTGGTCTGGCAGCGTTACAATAAGTCTATGCTCAGCTACCTTTCTGAATGAATGGAGATATTCTCCTGTACAAACCTACTATTTTGCCTCACCTTTATGGTTCCTGGAAAACAGACACAGCTACACCGTGATCACAATCTTTCCTATTGAAAGTATATAGTAAGCATCCTAATAAATCAATAATTAACCAGACGTACCACCTAGTGCTTTCATTTTCCTTCCAGTATTCCATATGTCTTTTTAAGGACAAATATCTTTACTAGCTTTTTCTCATCTCAAACAACAGAAATCTTCCTCTCAGTCCTCACTATATTTTAAGTTCCATAGATCAGGTGCTATTATTTATCATATTTATTTACAGAGGAAAATAGAGGCTCGGAGAAATTAAGTTACTTGCCCAAGGACCCATTGCTATTAAGTTGCAGAGGTAATATATATACATATCTGGCTCATGCTGACCTAGGAGTGGGGCTGGCACAGCATGTCGTGCCAGGGATTCAATCAAGGTCCCTGTGCTTTCCTAAGCAGATACCTTAGACCACTGAGCCATCTCGCTGGCCCCAGAGGTAGCCTTTTGAAGAAATGTTGTTCTAAGTGCAACAACTACTCTGAGTTACTACATAGTGTGAGAGAGCAAATCCTTTAACATACTTCTCTACAGTTTTCATAAGGGAAGATTGTCCCTAAAATACTACTAAATTCTTGCAACACTTTTTTTTTTTTTTTTTTTTTTTTTTTACTCTGTAGATAAAGTGAGTCACTTCACTGATACCGAATGGCACTAATCTATGGACCTCTAATGCACTGGTTCTCAAACTTTTGTGTATCAGGGACTGAGGTAACAAAAGACCAAGATTTTCAGCCGGGCGTGGTGGCTCATGCCTGTAATCCCAGCACTCGGGAGGCTGAGGCAGGAGGATCGGTGCGAGTTCGAGACCAGCCTGAGCTACAAAAGTGAGCTCAAGGCCAGCCTCAACTGCATACCGAGACCCTATCTCAAAAAAAGGCAAAAAAAAAAAAAAAAAAGACCAAGATTTTCTGGGACCAAGATTGCACATGAGGGTGTGGATGTAAGAGAGGTGTGGAGTGTGGGGACAGTTTGGGGATGATTTAAAGGCAGGGCACTTATCATGCACTTTGTTTCTATTATTACAGTAGACTCTCACTAGGGATGCACCACTGGAGTCTTCACATGCACATTTCACAGTGGGGTTCAATAGCCTAGGAAACTCTACTGCTGCCTTTGATCTGACAAGAGGTAGAACTCAGGGTTACTCTGAGCAACTGAGAGCAGCTGTACACACAGAGGAAGCTCTGCTCCCTCACCACGACTCACCTTCAGCTATACTGCCTGATTCCTAATAGCCCACAGACGAGTACCGGTTTATGGCCCGAGATCATGCAAATAAACATATCTAATGGATTAAGTTAATCTTTTTCATCTTTACCTGGACCACTGGTGGGAAGGCATGTGCATACCGACCTTTAACTTTGCTTTAGGTAGACTAGCTCGGGTTTCATCTGAGCAAATAAATCTGACTCTCAACCTAAAACAAACGAAAATCAGAATAGTATTTTGGTTTTCTCTTCTTCTAACCTCTTTATTTTGTTGTTAAGTTGATGCAAAAATTAACCCAGAGACGCACGCTGCTTTGTAATCTGTGGCTAGATAACAACTCACCCCAGTATTTGATAGCTTGACACATAAACAATCATGTTTTTGTCGCAGAAATTGATAATTTAGGGAAGAGTTTGGCAGGGTAGACTCCTTACATCCCCATGAGGTATCCGCAGCCCCACTGGCCTAGACGATGCATTTCTCAAACAGTTCTTTTGCATGGCCATGGAGGTGGTAGGAGTTATCAGCAGGGAGGGCAGCTGGGTCTGCTGGCCAAGATCCAATGCCTGGTGCTGCTTGGGCTTCCTCACTGCTTGATAGCAGAGTTTCAAGAGTAAATGTTCCAACAGACCTAAATGGAAGCCACGAGACTTGTTTGGCACCAGCTTCAGGAGCCCCCCACAATATTCCTTTGTTACACTATATAACCAGTCAGGTCTATAATCAAAATAAGAGCCAATGAGAGAAAAGTTGCTGTCTTACAATAATAGAAGAAACAAAAAGTTTGCACTCATAGCTAATGTGCCAGAGTGTGTGGCTTGAGTTTCTCCTTAACTTTTAATGTTCTGAAGAGTAAAAAAAACCTATAAAGAGTAAATCATGAATTGCATAAATTTCTTAAGTTTTGGAGAGAAGTGTAAGAGTAATGTATTTTTGTAAGAACAATATGTAAATAGAAAAAAAAAAAAAACCTATGCCTTTTTATTTTTAATTTAGTACCAGATCTACAGAGTCTCATTACACATATCAGACTCATAGTCATCCTCCAGTTTTCAGCCTCTCATGCCCTGGAATTACAGGCATGGACCACCGTACCCAGTCTCACTAGCCTGTCTCAGCAAGCCCTAGAAGCAGAGCCAGCACAGCACACTGGTGATCAAACCCCAGTCCTAAGCAGGTGCTTTAGTCCACTGAGCTATCCGGCTGGCCTGAAGTCTATTCCTAAATAGACTTTCATTCACCTAGTTTTCAGCTGTACCAATAGTAACTATTAATGCAAGACTCTAACATTGTAGAAGAATTAAACATTCTATACACAAAGAACTCAAAAAATTAAATTATCCAGTCAAGAAACGAACAGGAGGGTTGTGGACATTGCTTAGTGGTACAGTTCTTGCCATGCAAGCAGAAGTCCCTGGGTTTGACCCCCAGCACCATGAAAGAAGAAGAGAATAAAAGAAAGAGAGAGAGAGAGAGAGAGAGAGAGAGAGAGAGAGAGAGAGAGAGAGAGAGAATTAGACAGGTGAACACCTTACAAAGGAAAATAATACAAACAGCCAACAATTATAAGAAACAATGTTCAACATCAACATCTCTGCACCATTATAGGAACACAAATTGAAGTAACATCAGCCTGCCTAAGCAGGCACTACTTCCTTAAGGGTGGGCATCACCGACTGATATGCTAAATAAATATGAATCGCCTTGAAGAAAAACCCTGGAAAGAGCCACCAGCCCAAGCCCAACAGGAAGAGACTTGGCTCTGTATTCTTGCCCACTTGCTATGTGACTTGCTTTCCCACTGGATCCCGACTTCAATCAATTTTACCTGAGCAAGGTACTTATCTCATTGGTTGACCACAGTTTTGTCCCACCTCAGGCCCACCTAAACCAGTTCCCATGTCTTCTCCAGAGCCTTAAACCTTTCTCACCACGTGGTCTTCCTCTATAAAAGTCCCTGGAAGAGACAGCCTCCCCCAAAACCGCCGGCTTTGTACACCCCTCTTGTTCCTCTCTCAGACAGGAGCTTTCTTTCCCCTAATAAATCTACTCTGCTCATAAAAAAAAAAAAAAAAAAAAATCAGCATTCCATTTTACTCCAGAACAATGGCGAGGATTAGGAATTCAAACAATAACAAATGTTAGTGTGGATGTGGCAAAAATAAAGCTCTCCTAATTTGTTGGTGAGAATGAAAACTATACGAACCATTGTGGAAACCATTCCAATGACTAAAATTTGCAATTCCATGGGGCCCAGAAGTGTCTTCTCTAACGAGCCTAAATCACTGTGCTCTGTGGTGCTTTCATACCAATGTTTTTGGCAGCACAATTAGTAATAGCTAAATCCTGGCAGTGCCCTGTACACCCATCAGAATGGAGAAACATTCTGAACGTTACAGATAAGTGTTACGATACATAGTATCTATAGGTAATGGAATACTGCCTCCTGGCTGTGAAGAATCCTACATTTGAGGCATTTGCAGTAAATGGATGCACCTGGAAAACATGACGAGTGAAATAAGCCAGATACATGAACTCAGCTACCGCATGATATCCCTCATCCCAGTGAGGCAAAGCACAGACACAGCAAATGAAAAAAGATGGGGATAACAAGGGAAAGCGAACAGATGTCACACCACAGGGAACAAGGGAACCGGGAAGGGGATACGAGAGGAATGAGGCTGTGCTGCCTACAGGAATCTCATAATGCCAATCATTGTAAATATAAATCACAACATGTGCTAAGACACATAGCATCAATGGGTATGAAAAAGGGGAGAGGGAAGCCAGAGGAGAAGGAGAGGAGAAGGAAAAAGGGAGGGAAGGGAATAAAAAGTTGTAATATATGCATATAACTGCTTCTCAAAATGAGTGTAAGCTGCTTATATTACAAATATGAACTAATAAAATAAGAAAAAAACTAAAAAAAATATTAAACATCCCAAGGTCTCATCAGACATCAGTATAAAACTGCTCTTGCCATCATTAGGCCAAAATAATTGTTGCCTGATTTCCATTTTCTAAACATACTCAAACCAAATTCTCACAGGAAAATGTTTAAAAAACTTACTTTTCATGTGCATAAGGTTTTTTCCACTCATTTACTGTTCTTTCCAAATGAATTAAAGGGATAAAAAAATAACACCCCTAAAACCGAACGTGCCATTTCAACTACCTAATTTGAAGAGGTTGAACCAGGTAATCAAAAGCCTCTGTGAACTCCCATATTCTAAAGGTTTCAATTAACTCGGGCTTGTTAAGTGAAAATTTTCATCAGCTGCACGTAAATAAAAATGCATCCCAACCGGAGAAGGTAGGTAAACAGACGCTCAGAGTTACTACTGCCATCCGCTTTTTATTCAAGATAGCCTCTACCACTATCAGTAATTAGAGGTCCTTGAGTGTGACTATGGGCCACAAATAGCTGGGATTTCTTTTAATAAATATGTGAAATCATTGATGCTTCTCAAGGATCTCTTTTCCCAGGAGAGAAAAAAATGTGCTTGTTCTTTCAAAAATCCATGAACACAGGACTTTCCCTTGTGGAGCTCACATAGCCTCTCAGAAAAATAAATGTGTAGGTCTGGCTCTTTAATAGCAAGGATGGAATCTCCTGTGGGGAAATCAAAAAGTTCTGTCTGGGAAAGCTAAAAACATTGGGGAGATGTCACTCATGTCCTGTACGCCTTTAAACTGTGAAAAATCAAAGGCTGTATCCCTTTCCCAATTGTTGTGGATGGAATCTTTTATATGAAAAAAATCTTTAAAATTCATCAACTTCCAGTTATGCTAACAAGAAAGAGGAAAAGAACTTTACATTTTACTCCTTTATTTCATTAAAAACTAGAATTAGCAATAGAGGGGATTATGATACCTGAGAGCTAGCTAGTCAATTCAAGTCTTCATCTTATCAAGAAAATATGTCATAATGCATTGCAGCTATAAATACAGAAAAAAAAAATGGTGGTTACTTGGCTCCACCTTCATCCAGCTGCCTATTTATAGGAAACACAGAAAATGGAGCCATGGGACTGGCCAGACAGGTCAGTGAACTAAAGCACCTGCTTAGGTAGAGTGTTTAGGCAGAGTGCAGAGGTTCGATCCCTGAGTGCCTAGCCCCCTCCCCCAGGGCACGCTGAGAGGGTGATTAAGACTGGGCATGGTGGCACGCTCGCTCCTATAAGCTCAGTTCTTGGGAGGCTGAAAAAAAGGAGTGAGCCTCTGTATCAGGAACATCCCAACTGTGATAAATGTACAATGGCCCACAACATCAAATGCAGAGAAAGGAAACAGGGCCCTGATTAAAGGAAACAGGGCTACCGATTAAAAGACTTAAAGGACCTGCCAAATAAAAATGATAAGCTAGGCAATGCCAGAGCCTAGCAAGACAAGTTAGGTTGGTTGAACTACAAAGGAATGGAAGGAAATAATTAAATTACTTTGGATAATGGAAAGGATTTACGATTAGATGGCACAGTTGGAACAATGCCTGGGACCACCAACAAGTACTGTCTCTTCACCTGGAAGATGAGTTCAGGTGCGTTTACTTTAAAATGTTTTATTAAACTATATATTTATATAGCTTTGTAAATATTGGTTTATTTGTAATAAAATATGATAAAAAGAAAAAAATATTTTTGTGTGTGTGTTTTAAATAGTATGAGCAATATTTTAGGTGTTTAAAAATAAGAAAAATGTAGAATTTGATCACAAAAAAAAAAATGCCTTTTGGCAAAACTTCTAAGACTCCTGTAAGAAAGTTTAAGACATAACCTCACATCCACATGCAGGCAAGGAAGGGGTCAACATTCATGAGCTAAATCTCCATATTAAAAGCGATCAGAAAGAAATTCCAAAGAAGAACAGAGAGAAGATGAACTAAATGAAAACTTGATTAAATTGAAAATACTGTGGTAGAGAAAAGGCAAACTAGTATGGCTAATCTACAGTAAAAAAAAAAAATAATAATAATAATCAATAGTAAAGATTAACAGGGAACTTAATGACACAAGTCACAGATATTGATAGGTAATGAAATACTGTGACATAAAACTGTAAGCACACAAGAGGACAACTTTTGAAAAAAAGTCATACTAAATTGAGTAGATAATAAATTAAATATCTGGATTCTCCTAAATAGCTTTCTAAAAATCAGTTAGTGGTAATGAAATTAATCTTTCCACAAAGGAAACACTGAATCCAAATATTTTTTATGCAGCAGTTCTACCAAAGATTTAGATATGATTACAGTTTTATACAGATAATTGTAGAAGAGAGTAGAATTAGCAGTATCTGTGTCATTATATAAACTACATATATTTGAAATCAAGAACAAGTAATAGATTAAAGGAAGTATTTTTTTCAAGTTCACTCAGAGATGTACATGCAAAAAGATTTTTAAAAATATCAGCAAGCTAAATGAAGCTGTATAAGAAAGTGAAATAGCATCTTTGTGTGTGTGTGTATGTGTGTTGGTTTTTGTTTGTTTTGTTTGTTTGGTTTTTTTGTGGTACCAGAATTGAACTCAGGACCTTGTACTTGCCAGGCAAGTGCTTATTCTACTGAGCTATCTCCCCAGCCCTGAAATAGCATCTTGACTATTGTTAGAACTTGTATCTAGATGTCCTTCTAGGGCTTCAGATGCTCATCACTGAAGCTTCTTGAAGCTGTCTGCATATCAGCCACAAGACATTGGGATTAAGATGTGTGGTATTCAATTAGTCCCCTGATTGAAATTAGCATACTTCTGGATGTGGGTAAGGGGAAGCTCCACTCTGGGTGTGAGTTGCACCTATCAGTATATGCTTAGAGCCTAGATAGGACATAAAGGCACAAAACAGAAAGATGCTCCTTGCCTCTGCTGCTGCTACTGCCACTGCCACCTGCCTGCCTGGCCAAGATTAAGCACATTGTGGGAGACCGAGATTAAATGGGCTAATTGATGTTGCAGAAGAAATCTCAAGGGAGCCTAATGTTTAAGACATGGTTTGGCTACTGTTGGGTGCTTTTAGACAGATTTACATTGAGAATCAAGAGCAAAAAAAGTGATTAAAATGATGTAAGTTGTTTGGAGTTTGGCCAAAAGGAAGCTCCAGTAAGGATATAGCATGCAAAAGAACAGAGGAAATCATGGTTTCTAAAAAGGAACAGAACAATAGAAAAGACTACCTGAGAACATTACAAGAGCCAGTAGAACTCCACCCTTTGCAGCCTCAAGATTCCTTACTTTGAGAAAAGAACTGAAGTGTGCCATGTTCCAAAATGGCATCAGCCTAGGGAAACTGTTCCTTGGGATTGGGTTCATAGTATTCAATAACCCGGGCACTGAAATCCAGTAGCCAAGAGAAAAGGAAGCCTGGTGGCAGCTGGGGGATGGACTTGGAAGCATCCCCATGGTGTTGGTTTTAGATGCATGCAAAATGCAAGAACAATGGGCGTAGGAAGACTTCCATTCAGATTTCAGAAGAAGACCTAGGGGAACGGGCAGTGTGTCCCTGAAAGTGCACTGAATGAAGCCGTGAGTGTGAAGCTGATGGTGCACTGGAGACGCCGGAAGGAGATACAGGAAAGTGGATTGTCTGAGGAAAGCAACAGGAGGAAGAACAGTGCGGCCCAGAGGGAATCCCTGGGAGCTACAATCACCCTCAGTGCCATAGGGACAGAGCCACCCATAGGGACAAAGCTCTTGCCATATATTATTCCAGGTGCTGGATGGGCCAAGATGGGATTTCACATTTGCCATGTTGGAAAATATTCTGCAAGAACTATGAACATATTCTACAAAACAAGTCAATCTAAAAGAAATGCTATGAAGCATTCCATTTTATTTTAAGAAGAGGAAGAGTATTTACTGTATCAAAAAGTCCCCATACTTATATCTATATAAAATAGTGGCAAGGTACCTTAACCTAGTATTAATATTCAAAAGTTAATTATACTTTCACATATCTCAAAAAAAAAAAATCTGACGATAGTCACCAAATTCAAGAACAAAAACTACTTTAAATGCCTGGAAATCCTTCAGGATTTCCATTCACTAGAAGATACCCTAAAGTCAATGAAAAGACATGCTGTATTCCAAAAGAACGTATTTTGCAATAAAATGATTACAATTATGAAAGATGTGTACTGAAACTATTTAAAGAATGCCAATGAATCTATAAAGTAAAAATCAGTAGAATAAAGGTAATACATAGACACTTTGTAGATGAGAACACAAACACAACCACTCAGATATAAAATGACAAAGAACCCCACTCACAACTGCTACGGGAGAAAAATAAAACTACTATAAAGTACAAAAACCAGACTCTCCACACTGGCAGAAATTGCGAAGTCCAGCATTACCAATGCCGTGAAGGATGTGGAACAGCAGGGGCTTTCACAGGCCCTGCTGAGAACACGAACAGGTATAATGGCTGCAAAAGTAGTCTGTCATCGGCTAACACACTTAAGGATGTTAATCCTTTACTTTCCCATGCCCCATTTTCCTAATCTGTAAAATATATCTAATAATATCTACTCACAGGTAGCTAAAGATTAAAGAGAGATAATACAAATAAAATGCTATCAGATCTCCTGCAATGCTAGATGACAGCGCTGTTATCAATCATGAGTAGACATGCATTTGTTCTCAGTAGATGCAGGATCATACAGATCTACATGTTCAAGTAAAACAACGCTCTTCAATCACATATGGATATCTAGAAGCAAAAAGAAAAGCCTTTATTTTTTGAGGACAGGGAGACAGGTAGGGAGGAGGACACCGCAAGAGCTTGTCCCATAGAGTCCCAAGAGACTGATGACTGGATGCAGTCCAAGAACACATGGAGTTATCCAGTGGGAGATGGTCCGCTGAAACATTCCTCTGACATTTTGGAAAATGTAAAATAGTAAAGCAAGTTCATGTAATGTGTTTACTCTCCAGCAGAAAGTAGATAAAATAAGCAAGGAAGAGGAAAGAAGAAAGCAAACAAACCTTAGAGGCCAAAGAGATAAATGAATTAGAGAGACAGATTATGCTAACTTTCATTCCTTTGAACCCCACTTATACTCGAAGAGATGGAATGTATGTCCTTCCCAATGAATCCTGCCTGGAATTCAAGTGCTTAGAACAGCTGAGTACTAGCGAAGTGATGCTCTGCTAGTCTCGTGTTTATTTTTAAGAAATGAAACTTTCTCTCTTAAAGCCCCATGCACCACCTAAAAGTCTAAGCTTCCTTAAAAGCAACATGGCCACATGAAGGACCAAGGCACCTGCTATGAGTGCGAAGACGCATCTTTGATGCTCACCCTGGTCAAACTTGTACATGACACTGGCTTTAGCCATTCTCAACTAAAATACCATATCTCATGAGCGAGAATTGTCTCTCTCAGTCCATCCCATTCACGAGAGGTACAAATAAATTATTGCTTAAACCACTAGATTTTTGAGAGTGCTCAGCTACTTAGCAGGACAAGGTTAAGTATGAGAAGAAAGAGGACTTTTTGAGAGAAAGCAAAAAGTGAAGATGTAGTCCAGCAATGCCTAACGAGGGCAAAGTATTTGCCTCTTGAAATTTCCTTCTGGCTGCAGAATTTTAGATTTTGATGCTTTGGGTGAATATTCTTTCTTGGACAAGCAGAGAAAGGATCTGTTCAGGCACCTTGCCTAAGAGATTGTGACTACCAAGAGTGCCCTGCTTTCTCCTGGCCTCATTAAATGGAAGGCCAAAATGATTCTGTAGACCTTTTTTCCTGATATTTCCCCCATAAAAGTCTATTGTGCTCCTACAAATACTCTCATTAAAGTCTCAGGATTTGATTTACATAATTGAGGCTGTCCAGCTAATTTTAGGAAAATTACAACTTTGCAAAATATAACTGTTATACGGTAATTATGGCAAAGATGTTCTGCTTTGTGTCAGGCACAATGAAATCAGTAGGTTTAAAAATTAAGAACAAGTGCCTCTTTACTCCCAATGTCATTTTAAAAGTGAGAGAGAACTGTTAAGAAACAGCTTTGCATGCTAACAGCCAAGCTTTGGAACATTCTGTGTTAAGATATATGATTTTCAACCTTGTTAAAAGAAATATTGAAAGAGGGAAATTGATTTTTTCTCAGAAAATTTGCCTGTCACACTCCAAGATAAGTTACAGCTATGTATGTCCATTAAATAAGTATATTATATGAAGAGTCACACTCTAGGAAAAAATAGTTCAGTCAGCATTGACTTCAGCTAGGATTTATATAATCTCTTAATTCAAGGAATCAAGGTTAACAGAGTGGATTCCCTTTAAGGTACAATTGAGCTAGTTATGATAAGTTATGATAGCTCTGGGAAAATTGTGGTTGGTCTCCCAGAAAGTAATTCTGAGAAACGCTATAATTGTAGAAAGAGTAGCGAGCTATCGTTATATATTTTAAATATCTGGTAAATTAGTATACAATATTTAGTAGAGGATAATTCATAAAAGTGTGATTTCTTTTATTTATAAGGGAGATCACATTTTTAATCCGGAAGTTGTCAAACTGCTTCCAAAAGGCGTATCTATGTACCACGGAGGTTGTAGTGATGCGCAAAGGGGAAAGAGGCGCAGCGTGGATGGGTTCTATCTTCCTGCAGTGCTCTCTTAACAGGTCACCACTGTCAGCAAAGAGTAATTCTACTTTCATGTGTTTTCAACACTGAGTCACTCATAAAATTAGATTTGAAAAAAAGAAAAACTAACTCTACATCAAGTAAAATATTATAAATCTGGGTTTCCAGAGAAACCGACGCAGAAGTGATTCCTCAAAAGAAACAGCAATGAAGTCACAGAGGAAAGGGGTGGAAGGAAGAAAATCGAGGCAGGATTCCAAGGTAAACGCTACTTCAGTATTATTAGAGACTCTGGGAAATGAAGTAGAACACAGCTCTGTCTCCCCGTGACTTATTTTACGAGGAAGGATAAATGCCATTCACAACTTCCTCTCCACATTGATTTAAGCTCACTCTCAGAAACATAACTTTCCCACAAATTCTGGCTTGCAGTATATAAAAAACAAGATCTTATTTTTCTACTTCCTCTTCTATTAATCATGCTCTAATGAACATCCATACACATAGATGCATTTAAAGAAGATTTATCTAACACAAACTCAATACTCCCAAAGATATAACTGTCCATAAAACTAAAATTTCAAGAGTTAAGTGCTTGATTTTTGTATGTGTGCATGAATTCTTATTAAAGAATAAAAAGAAAGGAAAAGAATAAAAGGAGAGCTGTGTTTAATAGCACTCTATTATTAAACTTCAATATAATACTGAACTTCTAAGTTGTTATTCAAGTGTAGTAATAAACACACAATGTTAGGAGTTACTAGAGCCCATACATTATCAACACTTGGATATTTTAGGCTGATTAATTTCTGTTATATGATAATTAGGATAGTTGGTATGTTTTTTTTTTTTTTTTTTTTTTTTTTTTTTTTTTTTTTTTTTTTTTTTTTTTTTTTTTTTTTTTTTTTTTTTTTTTTTTTTTTTTTTTTTAGTTTTGGTGGCTATTTGGAAGTCAATCATTGCTTATCTTATTTGCTTTTTCTTTGAGAGAGTAATAACATTTGGTTGATTTTTTAATAAGAAAGTAGCCTGAATTGTACACCTCTTTACTAAAATGCAATGTGTTTTTCAGATAAATTTCAACAGAAACAATGGGATGGAAGAAACTTCTAGAGTATTGTCAGGGTTTTACTAGAGGTATAGATGTGATACAGGATGTACAAATGTCTAAGAAATTCCAAGATTGGTTTATGATTGGCAAAGTAGGGTGAAGAAGCATGCAGAGGGCATCTGCACACTAGAGACTGAAGGATTCAATTCAAGGTCTGGAAACCACAGCAGAGTTCCTTGCAAGTCTGTATTAGGATGCCAATGGATCTGCGAGGGAAGGCTAATGCATCTACACCAGAAGGCTGTAGGATCCAGTGCAGAAACCAGAAGATGATGTCCAAGCTGATGATGAAGACTGGAGGTCCTCCAAGGAAGAATGAGGCCCTCCACCCTTCCTCATTCTCCTTTAAGTGATGAGTGACTCCAGAGTGGGGCCTCCACACGGTAGCGTGTGGCACTGCTGAGCCGATTTAGTTAAGCTCTTCGTTTCTCAAGTTGACACAAGCAACCAACCACTGCAGGTACCCAGATAGCTGCTTTTTTTCTTTCGCTTTTCAGTATGCAGAGATATAGATTACACTATGCACTTATACTCATGGGTGGAGGGGAACTATTTAATTTTGTCCTCAACAGAAACACTCGGGGAACCGATTCACTGGCGTTACCTGGCTGTTTTCCAGAAAACTGTGCCAAAAGGTTAAATTAGATCCTAAGTTAGAAATGCACTAAAGTGCAAGGACATTGAGCATTTTTCTAAGTTTATTCCCTCATAATGAGATATAGTCAGTTCCATGTGTAATTAAGCTAAACTGGTTCATATTATTATAGGATGCTCTCTTCATGTGAGATGACCCGAATTAGAACCAGAGGAAAAGTATGCAACCGCTTAACCTGGACACTGTGGCGTAACTCAGTGAGCGTCAAGTTGAAGTTTTCTAGTGTAGAATTTCTCAAAAAGTTAAAAGAGACAAAGAGAGAACAAATGAAGAAGCAATCACCCCATCACATTACTAAGCAAGGGCATACAATACATAAAATAAAGTGAACATACTCCCACAGTTAATTATTGGATTACTTAACAGCAACAAAGAAAGACACCTCAAAGTGATTAATAGCCATACCATGAAGGGATATTTGGGAGAATTTAGCCAGAACTGATAAGCTTCTCAAAGCAAAGCCTTTGGATGTATAGAAAATAATTGGTTGTGATTTCATACTATTTTTTTTTATAGAAAAAAAGCATGTGGGCTAGCCAAATAGCTCAGCAGATTAAAGCACCTACAAGTAGGTGCAGGGTCCAGGAATCCCCCAAGTCTCAGAGAGGCAGTAATTGAGACTGGGTATGGTGGCGCACACCTGTAATCCCAGCTCTGGGGAGGCTATAAACAGGCAGATCACTCCGAGTCCGATCTAGTAGTGAGACACTAAACACTCTATACACCCTTGCCTCCCAAGCACTGGGATTGTAGGCTCTCATGCTCAGTCTTAGTCTCAGTCTCACCATGCCCCAGGGGCAGGGCTGGCACAGCGCACCTGGGCTTCGAATCCAGGTCCACTGCGCTATCTGGACGGCTCCACTCAGCCCTTTTGATACCTATTTGATGAAGACGCTGTCAGTTAGGTCTCCTGCTAGCGAAACCCAGAGATCATTCCAGTTGCTACATAATGCTTTCGCTTGACAAGAATGGCTTGACAAGTGCTATCCTGTGCTCACTGAGGAGCAGAACTACAGATACCAAAGTGGAAAAGAAACTCAGGAGCTGTATTTTAAAGCAACATGTGTGTATGGTTTTAACTTCCCTGAGCGCTATTTTTATCTATAAAGTGATGATGATAGGACTTCTGGCATCGTAGGATTTTTACAAAGATACCTAAAAAACATTATAGATAGCACTTAAATCTAATTAATCAACACGATAGTTTTGGTCATTATTATTATCACTGCAGATCATTATTAATACATAAAAGAGAGCCATTGAGGAAAACTGACCACCACATAACAAATATTACCTACTCACTAGTGTTCCTCCACTGATACTTAATGTTACACTTGATAACCGTTCAGAAAACACTCTTATCAAAGCAGATATTTATCATCCATCCAATCATGTTAGAGTCATATTTTCCACATTTCCTGACATTGTCCCTGACCTATGGCCACTGTCATTTCTCATTCACCTATCTTCCTTTCCCCAGGAGAGCAGGCAGCCTCTGCCCCAAGCTCTGGAAGTCTGCACCCTGACAGGTGACGCACACACCTGATTCCTCTTTAGCCTCCGTGCCTTATGACGCCAGCAACAGCTTTGTCCTCAGCCTGCACAGAATTCCAGTTGTGTCTTCTTTGAAAAATAGCCCCTCAAGCCAGGAGTGGTGGCACACTCCTGTAATCCTAGCACTTGGGAGGCTGAGGCAGGAGGATCAGTGTGAGTTCAAGACCAGCCTGGGCTACAAAAGTGAGCTCAAGACCAGCCTGAACTGCATAGAGAGACCCTGTCTCAAAAAGCCAAAAAAGAAAAACAGCCTCTCGAAGCCAGCAGATGCTTTATCTGTCCTGCGGTTAACCCTTTCTAGTTTGCCTGCAACAGAATTTCTGCTGGATTTATCATTTTGGCTGTACATATTTTAATCTTGAAATAAAAACACAGTAATTCTGCTTCTCATAATTTAAATATAACTTCTGTCTTAGGAACAACAGCTGCGAAGACTCAGTTTTACCCCCTCAATGGATTCAGTGCATATCAGAGGTATAGGTATTCTTTATCTAATAATTCAATTAATATGCAAAAAAACAAGCAAAAGTGACACAGCTGTCCTTGAAACAGGAGTCAGTTGCATATGACACCTGGTGCAACACACCGTGTTTGCAATGCGTTCAGACAAAGGCTGAACCTCAATTCATGGGCCATAAGTTGATGCAACCTTGTTACATGTAGTCTCAGGCCTTCTTACATAGCTTACCTCCTGCTAATAATTTTGTAATATAACTAGAAGCAGGAGATAAGGAGATGAGAGTTTCTAAACCTCATTCTGGATAAAGTACAAACAGAACCAAAATGCCACAGTTGGATACAAATCCTCATGTTTACCCCTCTGGCACTAAACTGTTTGATTTTCTGTCTATACAGGGTTGACTTGTATTACAATGCATATTCGGGATAATTCAATTGCCAGTGTCAAGGACTTTTTTTTTTTTCCTTTCGGCTGGCTCAGGCTGCCTTAACGGCAGGCCTGGCAAGGCTCATGCAGCTGGGGAGCGAACCTGGGTCCTCTGAGACTGACTGCGTTTGCCTGAACAGGCACTTACTTAAACAACTGAGCTGAGCCGCAGGACTCTCAATTGCCCGTGTTAAATGCCTACATTATCCATCCTAAGACTGTTGACCTCATGAAAGAAAAGGACCCTTATTCTCCCTCTCTTAGGGCAGAAAGAGTTTAGGACTAATGGGTAAACCAGACAGAAAATTGGTCTCTTTCAAGGTGGTATTTGACCTTTAAATGAAAGGTTGTGAGTTGTCCTGTTAATAAAGACTTCCAGGTACTAACCCCCTGTGCCTTTGCATGTTGGATGTATTTAGCACTTTAAAAAAAGGTTTTTAACAAGGGCTCATAGATAAGAGGTTGCCTTGAACTTAAAACAGAGACTTTGGAGTTGGACTTTTCAGTGTTGCTGCCACTGCGAAGCCACTCTTAAAGGTGAACCAAATACATTTTAAGTAACAGGATGTACAGAAGCATTTTGAGGGCCGGAGGCAGCATGGTGTGGTTTAGATTTAGAATGTTCCCCCCACATTCTCAACTGTGCAGAGGTGAAGTTTGGGAAGATGACTGTATTATGGGTGTGCTATACTCGGTCCGCCGACTGATCCTCAGGTAAGTTCCCAGCTGAAGTTGTTGGGAGGAGGTGAGATCCCTTGGAAGGGCTCAAGGGGGCGCACCTTCAGAAGGTGTGTCTGCCTTCCCTCCTCCTCCCTGCGCGTTCTGTTCTCTAGCTGCCTTGGACAGAACAGCTTTGCTCCTTAAGGTGTCTCCACGGTTTTCCTGCCTTAGATCCAGCTGATTGCACACGAAAGGCATGATCCAGATAATCCTCTCTGTCGAACTACTGAGAGTCAGGTGCTTTGTTACCCTGCTGAGGAAGCAACAAGTACGATAGCTACAGTCCTCGCATTCTCCGCGTCCCTTCCCTAAGTCCCTTGGCTTTCCCCTCCCACTCACGCCATTGCCACGCTTCCATGATTCAAAACTGTTTTCCTCACCATGGTGTTCACGTGTGTCTTCCCCTGCTCTCCTAATGCCTCTTTAAGCAAACACACCTCCATTCTGAAGGCAGATAATGTACAAAAACATCGTTGTCTACAAAACTTTTCAAAGGCACATACGATTCCTCCCTCCCCAAGGATTATGCATCAAAACTAATCTGTTCTTTGTAACAGCCTCTTAATATCCCATTGGGTGCATGCGCCATATCTTAATCTCGATTTAAATTTTCCTATAGGTGTATTTCAGATTATGTATCATTCTCCTTTGAAAGGATGCTGCAGTTACAATCCTTTCAGCCTTATTCTCATCAGTACTATATTTATTCTGAAGTTCCATTCACAAAAGTGAGAAATTCCACCAGCAGGACACACTACCACCTGTTTACCTGTGGTATTTCCTGTACTCAGTCTTAGCTGTTCTTTACACTTTGGCTACTAGGATGTTTAAGAAGTATCTACTCATTGTGTGGTCCTCCTGCTTAACAAGCTAAACATCTTTTCCTACACTGCTTGACATTTTTTCACTTTCTTTTATATGAATTTTTCTTTTTTCTAATTTTCCTTATTCTTATGATTCATACATTATAAATATTTATTCCTGACCTACCTATATTATGATTTATTAGACTATAAATTATCTCTGTTTACCACATTACTCCCCCTTAAGAAGAGGTTTTTTGTTTTGTTTTGTTTTGTTTTGTTTTGTTTTGTTTTTGTAGTATGTGGTTGAATCTGCCACCTTTTCTCTGTAGTTGTATGTTCCCATCTCATGCGGAATATTCTGCTGTGAGATTATCATACTTATCATATTAGTCAGCTTTATGTGACTGTAAAATAAACCTAAGGTAAAGAAAACAAGCTTCAATTAAAAAATAAGAAGAGAGAGAGAGAGAGAGAGAGAGAAATGGTCCCATCGCTTAAAGTTTCTGCTACATCCCCATAGCACATTTATATAAGTGTTATGTGAAATGCTTATCCAAACCATAGCAGTTATATCAATATTTCACTAAATTGTGTGAATGTTTCCATCATTTTATATTTTACATTTTGTCATTAATCTCTTTAGGCCTTATGCTCAATAACCTATGAAATATAGGTCTATCATTGTTGCAATAAACAATCGTGGCAGTGAGAGCCAATCACCATTTATGACTCAAGGACATTTTTATCACATAGTAAGGCTTATCTTGCCTACATTTATTTCCAGATTCTTTGTGTTATGAAAAAATATATTCTTCTCCTCTCATCACATTTTGACTTTATTTTGGTTCTGGGAAGTTATGTAAATAACTATCATCATATTTCTCATATATCATTCTTTCATATGAACTTCGAAGTAATATTTTGAAAAAAAAACGATATTCTCACTGAAATTACATTAGCTATGTGTGATTTGTGAATAATTTAAAATATTATGATATTCAAATTTGAGAGTGTATGATACTTCTACCTAGAAATTTCTTTTCAGAATCCCTTCTTCAAAAGAGATAGATATATTTTTCAAATAGCCTTCCTACAAAGCATTGATTTATAATTATTTTCAGTAACAGAGTTTTAGACGTAGGATCTCATACACGATAGGCAAGGTCTCTACAATTGAGCTGCATGAGCTGCCCGGTGTTTTTTCATTAGCTAATATATTGTGAGCTCTTTCATCTCACTGTATTTTTGTTAAGGGTTTGTGCTGCCTTTCTGTATTAAATACCATGACATGCTCTCACTGGCATATCTTTACTCTTTTTACTGGCAGAAAGCATATGCATTTATCATGTACATATTTGGTTTTTTAAAAAAATAAGTACTGGAGAATGACTAAATTGAGGTGACTTACCTATGCACTGCCTTAAAAAATAATTTCTATGGTGGGAACATTTAATTCCAATTCTCTTATCTATTTTCAAAAATATACTGCATTGCTTTCACCATAGTCATAGTTCTTTTTCTATGTATTTATTTATTTTTGTGTAGGATCTCACTACGCATCTCTGACTAGTAGTGATCCTCCTGTTTCCTGCCTCCCAAGTTGTGGGATTACAAACATGCACTGCCATGCTAGAACTCCATCACCAGCTCAGTGCACCCGAAAGAGGGACTGGCATGGCAAACTGGGACAGGAATTGAACCCTGGCTCCTGAGCTTCCCTGAGCAAGTGCTTAGTCTGCTGAGCTATACCACCAGCCATTCTTTTATGTATTTAGTACAGGGTCTGCAGCATCTCACTACATGGATTGGACGTTTAGTAATTCTCCTGTTTTCAGCCTCCCAAGCTTTAGGATTACAGGTGCCCAATATCACTCCCAGTAACAGCTCACCCCGGGCCAGGGCCAGCATACCAGCCCCCCAACCGACACCCACCCCCCCTCCCCTACCTAGGCCTCTGCATCTGCCTAAGCAGATGCATTAATCCACTGAGCTTTCTGGCCAACCCTACCACAGTCATAGTTCAAAGCATATTTCTTGAACATATTCCTCCTATCTAGCTGAAAATTTAAAAACCCTTTGATCAATCCCACCCGTTCCCATCCAAAGGTATGCCCACAAGTTGGTAATGAGCATACTATTCTCTACCAACTTGAAATCAACTTTTTTTGATTGATACTACCTGTGAAGTCGTGCTGCATTGCCCTTTCTGTGCTTGATTTACTTTATTGAAGATAGTGTCCTCCAGCTTCATTCTGTCATCACAAATGAAAGAACATTTTTTAAAAGACTCAGCAATATTCCATTTAGGTAGATGCCACATTTTATGTAGCCATCCAACTATAATAAATATTCATATTGACTCTATATCATGGCTATTGTCCATGAGGCTGCACTGAACATGGGGAAGTGGACATTTTTTTGGACCTAGAGTCACTTCCTGATGAGAGTATGCTTCAATAAATGCAGCATAAGTTGAAAACATTATAAGCTGCCCGTGCATTTAAAATACTTTGTCTACAAGATGCCATAGCTTAAGAACAGAGTATATGTTGTTTATTTGCCCTTCTAATAAGGTGGATGAGTGGAAGTTTCACCATTGCAAAAGTGTAGTCTGTGACATACTGTTAGCCACTGGTAAGATCAAAATTCAAACTCTAAAGTGTAATTTTTCCTGAATGTGTATCACTTACATGATAGTGTGAAGTCAAAAAACCTTCAAATCAAACCATCATAAACAAAGATCTGTAACTCAGTATAATAATACCCAGGATCAGTATTTCTGAATCATAAGTAGTCCTATTTTAAGTATTTGAAGAATCTTCACACAATTTTGTAATAGGAATATTAATTCAGAGTCTTATCAATAGCATACAACGGTTATGTTTTTTACTACATCCCAGCCAACACACGCTGTCGCTTTTGTCCTACTGATAACAGCCATGCCAACAGATGTCAGAGGTTATCTTATTCTGGATTAATTTGCATTTCTCTGGTGATTACTAATGTTGAACGTCTTTCATGAATCTTTTTTCAGTTTATGTGTCTTCTTTGAGACTGTTTCTTCATAGCTTTAGTCAATTTTTAAATGGATAGTTTGTTTTCTTAAAATTGAATTAAAGTCTTTAGATAACTTTGACACTAACTTCTTATCATGTATTTGGTTCATAATTGTTTTCCTTTATTATGCAGGTTGTCTTCCACCTTCAGTTGTTTCTTTGGATGCCCTAGTTTTTAAATTACACCTTGTTTGTCTGTTGTTGCTTTCGCTGCATGTGTCTTTTCACTATGTACTCAAAATATCATTGCCTGGACTATGATCTTAGAGATTCTATAGTCTGGAGTCTTTAATCCATGTCAAACTGGTGTTTATATAAAATCTTAGATATAATTCATTTGCAAATATTCAATTATATCTACAATTCTCATGGACTTCATTAAAAAGACAGTCTTTTCTTCATTTACATTCTGAAGGCTTTTGCCTAAAAAAAAAAAGTGGGTCATAAATATGTCAAATTGTGCGTGTGAAAACATCAAATTGTCTCCTTAGTGTGAGAGCCTTGAAGGAGAAAAATGGAACTTGGAGGGTACAATAGACACTGGTAAGAGGGAATGAACTTACTCGAAAGGAAAGAGTTATTGAGTTGAGGAGGACAGAAAAGGGAGCAGGGGACATAGATATATGTAAACAGAATGGTTTGGACAACTGTAATGTTCATTTCTGCTCATCTATACATTTCCCTTTTTATTTCTTCTTTTGTGTTCTTATACTAGGGAAACTCTAACATACTTACGCATGTAGGTCTGGTTTAGTTCACTTATGAGTATATCTTTAAGATACATCCACTTATATATATGAAGTCTTCTAGTTTATCATTCTTTATAGCTGAATAATATTCCATTGTATAAAAACACCACATCTTTTTAAATCAAACTTCAGATGATGGGCATTTTGGTTGTTGCCATGATTTGGCTACCACACATTGTGCTGCTGTAAACACAGGTGGACAAATTTCACTATGATATGATGTTTTCAGGTCTTCTGAGAGAATTCCCAGTGGAGGGATACCTGGATTGAATGGGATTTCCAGTCCTAATTTTTAAAGGAATCTCCATGCTGATTTCCATAATGGTTGCACCATAGTGCATTCCCATCTGCTGGTCTATAGAAAGGAGCAGGTAATGCTTAATTTGTTTCATGTCCGTTTTTTAAGTGTTTCTCCTTTCTGTCTTTTTTTTATGTATTTCTTTCTTTATACTTCTTATTCCAATTTTACATTCATATGTCAGGTAATATGAATACCTGGATGGAACCCAACACTATGTATTACAACAAATACTGTGAAATTCATCTTACTTATTAAGTGAAAATCTGTATCACTTATAATTTTTTCTGTTTTAATTCAAATTTCTATTCTTTAAAAATACATTGTTAAATGTTAATTTATTTCTGGGTTTCCTATTTTGCTGCATATCTCTGTCTATCTATTATGTGAGTATCATGCTGCTTTGATTATCAGTATTTCACAGTATATTTTGAAGTCAAGTAATGTGTCCATCTGCAGCCGTTTTTTAATCTTAAACATTTTTGATAATTTTTCTTCTTTCTTGGCACCATCTGAATTTAATATTTTCTTTTCTATTTCTCTGCAGGGAAAGTCAATAAATTTTAGTATTTATTTCACTGACTCAAGCTCTTTTTTAGGTTATATGAGCCTTTAGCAATATGAATTACTCCACCAAATGAATATGGAAAGTCTTTTCATTAACATGTGTCATATTCAATTATGCTTTTCAGTTGAAAGTATTAGTAAGAATCTTGACTACTATAAGTGAAATTGCTTTCTTGATTTCTTTCTTGAATAATTTGTTGTCAGTATATAGAATCATTACTAAAGTTCATATGCTAACTTTATATCCTACAACTGCACTGAATTCATTTGTCAGCTTGCACAGTTTAGGGGAAAGACATTAGAGTTTTTTAAATACAAGATCACAGAATCTACAAGTAGAGACATATCAATTCTTTTCCAATTTTGGTGCTTATTTCTTCCTCTGCCTAATTACTCTGGCTACAAATCAAATACCAGTTCTATATTGGATGAAGGTGGAAAGAGCAAATAAATAATTCCTTTTATATATTTTAGAGGAAAAGCTTTAAACTTCTCATTTTAAAGCATACCAGCTGTGGAGTTGCCATACATAGTTTTTAGTATGCTAAGGTTTGTTTATTCTGTTTTGAGTTTTTGTCAAGAAAGGATGCTGAATTTTGTCCAATGTTATTTGTACTTACTGAGATGATCATATGGCTTTGTCTTTTGTTCTTTGAATGTGATATTATAAATTAGAATGTAGACATTCTTGCACATCTAGGGTAAATCTACTATATGGTTATGAATGGTCCATTTAGTTTGCTGTTTAACATAATTTACTAGCGTTTTGTAGAGAATGTTTTTATCTGTGTTTATTACGCAGGTTAGCCTGTAATCTTTTCCTGTAATGCCCTTCTTTGGTATTAGGACATTATTAGTGTTCTAAAATGAGATTGTATGTACTGCATACCTTCAGCTAATTCTTGGAAGCACTCAAATATTGGTAGTAGTACTTTAAATATTTGATAGAATTTACTAATGAGACCCCGAAGTCTTAGGATTTTCTGTAAGGGGAAATTTTTATTATTTTAGTTCTTAAAATAACTGTATTGAACTCAAATTTATACACTACCCAATTTCTTTACTCAAAAAGTAATATTCAACATTTTAACGCATGGAGAGTTATAAACTACAACCACTATAAAATTTAAGTCATATTCGTTATCCCAAATCAAAACACTATCTCCTAGCTAACATCTCCCAGATATTTTTGTTGTAATGTCTTTTCTTGCATATCTGATTTTATTTTTTTCCTGCATTTAGGACAGGATCAATAGGGTCTCACTACATAGATCAGACTTGTAGTGATTCTCCTGCTTTCAGCCTCCCAAGTGCTGGGATTAGCATGCCCAGTTTCAGTTGCCATCTCAGTACCATCAGCAGGTGGGGCCAGCATGGAATGCTGGGAATCAAACCCCGGCTGCTGTGCTCTGCTTAAGCAGGCGCTTTAGTCCGCTAAGCTATCAGGCTGGCCCCATAATCCGATTTTATTGATTGCAGTCGTCTTTCTTTTTTCATACTTTAGTTAAGGTTTGTCTATATTTTTAAAAGACATCTCTAAATTCTGTTGAGCTTTTCAATTGTGTTTCTAGTCTTTATTTCTTCTCAAAACTTTGCTATTTTCATCTTCTGATATGGTTGTGCTTACTTCGCTTCTGGTTTTCTTCCCCCCCCCCCAGATGAACTTTTTTCCTGAAAAATCCCTTGCAAGTATGCCTATCCAAAGACGCTGAGGAAGGTACTTAGTGTCTTCTGAAGGCAAGCTTGCAAACGGAATTCTTGAGGAAGTTGGCCTGGTGCCAGAGTCCACAGGTCCATGAGTATGGCGGTGATACATGCTGAGAGGTGTCTGGGAGCTACATCCACTAGGGCAGGTCCGGAGTCTACATCTGTGGAGTTTTCTTTGGGGCATCAATCAACACTGGCAATTCTGCATCAGTGTCCTTGGGGCCTCACTAGAGCTTTGATCAGCAGGTATGGTCTTGAATTCTTGTTCTGTTGTCTGACCTGCTAGTAAATCTGCAGAGTTGAATGCAATCCTGGAACTTCTGGAAGAAGCTTTGGTCTTCTGGACGCATAAAGCACAGTAACATTGCTACAGCCTGGGACTTGGCCTGAGGTTGGTACGTGTAGCATGAGTGGGACTCAAGAACAGGACCACAACCTAAGATCCTGAATTTTGCTATGGCCCCAGACTCACTGGGATTAGCCTTCAGCCTTGGTCTGCTGATTTTAGTATGGAAGGTAGTGTGCAGGTAATGTCCTAGAGATTATATCCATGAGTGCCAGCTTGGGTCTGTGGAAACAGGTACAGCACTGGAGCCTAAATTCGTGAGGATTGATCCAACCTTGAAGTCTATCAGAGGAAAACTTGACCATGAGTCTGATAGCATCTGGGACCTTAAGGATCATCCTGGAACTAAGCAGACCTGGACCCCATGTCTCCAAATGACTGCCTAGTTGTTAGGTTAATAGTGCTGAACCAGTACAGTATGTGTGCACTGTATTTTCAAAAGCAGCATCAAATTACATAGACATATTATTCTTTTTCCTTCCCATTACACTGTGACTGTGTCAAAATTTTCTTCATTTAGCTTTTTATTCGTGTTTCAGTGCAAATATCTGGAGTTTTTCTCTAGATTCACTCACCCGGGTGTCTCCTGGTACATTCTTCTGCTTGCTGTCAGCTACTGCACTGGTACATGACTCTCTGTGGGAACCACTGAGCCTTCAATCCAGAGTCTCTTGCTCCTCTCACTACAGACTCCTTGGTTGAAGACAACTAAGTATAGTAACCCAAATACCCTATTTGCTAATGAAATAATATAAGGCATAATTAGGAAAGGAACTCTCTGATGGATGAACTTTGACCAGTGTTAAAGAAAGACAGTGGGGGAAATAAGACAAATTGTTTCTCAAGTCTTACCTCACATAATTTGCTCCCGTGTAGAGGCAAACAGTAGCTAATAAATGACTCATGACTGAATTTTCTTCTCATTTTGCTTCACCTTACTCTTTCTGGCTATTCTGGAATCTTAGGGCCTAAGGAGGCTTAGCCCTTAAATCTTATCTCAGAATCTTTTTTGATGGACCCAATTTTTAAGCACAATGTGGAAGTGTACCCTAAAGATATTATAACTTAATAATGTATCTCCAACAGATAATCTTAAAAGTGTTTCCTATTTGTTCATCACAAGTAGTTCCAGCATAACTATTCCTACCCATATCACCAATTATATTCTTAGGATGAATTCATACACTTTTTAGTTAATATAAAATGTTCTAGACATTTTAAGAGCAAAGAAACACTTGAGAAAATTGCCTTGAAATTGTTTAACTCCATACTTAAAGAGTCAGCAAAAGTAATTAGTTGGAATTTATTGAATGTACACTCAGAAACGGGAATCCTTTGTAGTTTAATATAATAAACTTTAGAAACTACGCGGGAAATGTAATCAGGTTTCTACCTCCTCATTAAACAATAAGTAATGAATTTTAATGCCTAGAAGCATCTGTAATATTTTCAGCAGGTTTCCTTTATTTCACAGAGCACCTGTATCCCACTAGTTCAGGAGTACTTTCCTCAGCCTTAGAAAATTTATTTTTGTTTGTGTTAAGTACACAGTTCTCACTTATGCATTATTTTAATTAATACTTCTGAAGCTTTTTGGAAGTCTTTGAGAAAACAACAGCAACACAGAGTTTTTTCTTCTTTTTGGTGCTCAGCAAAATCCTACAGGCTCCTTTGCATTGCTAATGGAGCTGTCTATGGGACGGATGTTGCAGCTCCTCACTTCTCCATAACTCCATTCTGAGAGGGCACAGCATGATTACACAAGTCTAGTAATTTGCATATTCTCCCTGTGCTGCCTATGATAGACTGAATAAATAATATATGCTATTTGGTTCCATTCTGTTAGTATTTTCTCACATGAATGCTACTAAAAGTGTCACTATGAAATTGTTCAGGGTTAGATGAGCAGTCCATAATTGAAAACGTAAGATACTCCTGCTTTGATATGACCTCCCTTTTTGTGACGAAAAATATCTATTTCTGTCTGCGCTAGCATCCTACATGTTGTGGTGATGGAAAGGAAATAATAAAAAAGGGGGTCCCCCCCATCACGACAACTGGGATGTGGGTGAATTGTGTGGGTAAACATAGAGACCAGCAGAAGCCTTAGCCACATGATAGGGCCCCCAGCTAAGATGGACAAGAACAGAGGGAATAGTGGTATGCAACTGTCAGAAGCAACAGTAACAGTACAAGCCAACAATGGTAAGTTAGGTGAATTAGTGTGGTGTGTGGGAACAAAGATACACAAAATAGAAGCAGGGAGGGACAGCCAGTCCACTCTGCTGTATGTGCGTGTGTGCGTGCATGCGTGCATGTGTGTATGTGTGTGTGTGTGTGTGTGTGTGTGTGTGTGCGTGTGTGTGCTTACATTTCTGAACAGTTGTGAGAAATACACAGCCACAGAAAACTAATCCAATGATCAAAACTCAGAGACCAGGTTCAGATAATGGCTTGCTTACTCCTTCATGCTTCCTCTTCGGCCCTCTCCTCTAATTGCCCAAAGTTTGCAGAATGTCCTTTGTCCTCAAGCCTGGCTTCTATTTTCTTTCCAGTTACCTTTGTTTTATTCAGTATCTTTCTTAAATTTCTCCACCACAAAGTAAAATCACTCTACCAAAACGAAGTGTTGGCTGGTGCTGTTCCAACTTTTTAAGAACTTAGGAAGACTCTGAGTGGCCTGGGAGACTCAGAATAGCTGTAAGCTGTGTGCCCTGTGCACACAGGAACAGATCTTTCATGGCTCCATTTAAGGACTTTGGTGAACTCTAGGAAGCCTGAAGGACTCTGGAAAGCCCTGACATTAGACTGTAGCACACAGCAGTGGAGCTTGTGCTGGTGCTGGCCCAGCCATTTAAGAACTTAGGAGGCCTCTGAGTGGCCTGTAAGAGTCAAGAGAGCTTTAATATGTGGGCCAAGCATGTGCAGGTATGGAGCTTTCCTGAAACCATTTGAGAACTTTGGTGGAATCTGGGCAGCCTGCTGAGCTCTAGTAAGGTCTAGCCTTAGCCCCTTGTATGAAGCATGGTTGTTGTGCTGGTGTTGTTCCAACATTTTAGGAACTAAGAGGAATCTGAGAAGACCATATGATCTTGATGAATCTAACTAACAGCTATGACCTACACTGAGGCTTTGTTGAGTGTTGTCCAGTAGCTCCCACTAGTAGCAACAAACGTGGGGAGTACTACGTTCCTTGCCACTATAGCAGAAATCTTACTGACACGGGCCTCACCACTCTCCCAACACTTCTAAGACTAGGTCATTACTGGGGCTTCAAAAATGCCAAAACAAAGGATCAAAAGGTAATCTCAATCCTCCAGCCCACCCAGAACAAATCCAAGACACAAAGACATACAAGAAATTGGAAATCACACACTGGAAGTTTCAGAAATGATACCAACCAAAATAAAGATACAAATCTATCAGGCAATAAACAAAGAAATAAGATAGAAATAATCTCTCAAGTCAAAATAGAAATGAGAACAATCATGAAAGAATTGCTCAATGCAGCTAAAGAAGACATAGGTAAAAATTAAGGAGAATACCAAAATGATAGAAACAGTAAATGAACAGTACAATGGACTTGACAGATAGCTCAGTGGACTAAAGAACCCGCTCAGTAGAAAACTTTATGTAGGACCAAAGGCTTTTTATTTCACTTAAAATTAGTCATATTAATTAGCTCAATATTAAAAGCCATTCTCAAGAATCATTCATGATTTTTCTTACAAATGATGAGAAAAGGAAAGTACTGTTATATTTTTCATTTATATTTATATGAAAGTAAACTGTTGTTTAAATAAAGTACGCACACACACGACACTAAAAGGCAAACTTAAACCAATAAACCACCTGTAAAAATTTATCAGATAAACCTACCTGCATCCATATCTGCAGTCAAAATTTCTTTTTCTTCTATAATAAAATAGAAAGTTCCAATGTTTAAAGTTATGTTTTTAAAGATAATTGTCATTAAAAACATTTTGATAATAAAAAAAGACCCTGCTCAGGCAGAGCACAGGAGCTGTGGTTCAAACTCTGGCATGTCGTGCTGGCCCTGCACCCACGTTCCCTGAGGCTGCAACTAAGACTGAGCATGGTGGCATGTACCTGTAATCTGCGCACTTGGGAGGCTGTAAACAGGAGGATCACTATGAATGTGATCTATATAGCGAGATCCTGTAGACCCTGTACACCCCGTACAACCTGTCCTAACTTCCAAAAAAAAATGCAAGAAAGAATTAGAATGCATGAAACAGACTCAAAACAGATATCCAGGAAATTAAGAGCTTCACTGAAAGCCTGCAAAATCCTGAAAATAAGAGGATCACTATAAATCTGACCTGCATAGAGAGACCCTGTACCAAATACATTAAAATAAAGAAAGCTGGAAAAACTACATGAATGAAACTGAAGATAAACTTACAGATCTGGAAGACAGTGATGCAGCTAATGAATGTGAAGAGACAGATCTCTTAAAACCAACAAGGAGCTGGAGCTGGGGAGACAGCTCAGTAGAATAAGCACTTGCTTGACAAGCGCAAGGGCCTGTGTTCAATCCTTGGTTCCGAAGGGGAGGGGACTAACAAGCAACCAGGAAATATCAGTTCACCAGCTACAAGACGATGCAAAGAAATGTAAGAACAATAGATGTCAATGAAGCAGTGGGAGACAGTACCAATTACATTACAAGACTATTTGCAGAAGTATTAGCGGATAATTTTCTAAATATGAAAAAAGAACTTGACATACACACAAGCAAGATATAGAGAACTCTAAGAGCCAGAATCACAATAAATCTACACCTCTATTCAAGATCTCACATATTCAGCAAAAGAACAGAATATTAAAATGTGCTGGAGAGAAGAAACAGATCACTTAAAATGAAAAGCCTATCAGAATCATGGAAGATTTCTCAATGCAAAACATCAAATGAAGAAAAGCTCAGAGTGAAGTACTTCACATCCTGAAAGAAAGCAATTTCCAACCCAGATTGATATAACACTGCAAAACCATCTATCAAATTTAATGGCAAAATAATCCATTAGGCTATAGAGGGAATCAGATCAGAAATAATCACTTAGAAAATAACTGTCATCATCTATACAAGAATTGTCAAGGAAATCTAGAGTACAGATAGGTTTTTAAAAATAGGTGATGACAGGAAGAGGATAGAAACCAAATGATAAATATAGGAAAGGGGCAAATTGTATGAAATGGGCATACCAGCCCCAACCGTACAGTATGCTAAATTGGGCATGTTGGCATGCCCCTCTAATCCCAGATTTTGGGAAGCTGTAAACAAGTAGATCACTATGAGTCTGATCTAGTACTAAGACCCTGAGCACCCTGTGAACCCTTCCCTAAAATACAAAAATTAAATAAATAAATAAAAAAAAATAAAAATAAAAATAAAAATAAAAAAATGCATGAAATGAATTCAGATAGATTCCCAGAAAGTTAATGCTTCCAACGAAAGCTGGTAAAACCAACTGAATAAAACTGAAGATAGATTTTCAGACCATGAAGACAGGATTTTGGCTAGAAATCATGAAATGAAAGATCTCTTGAAAAATAATAAAGAGTGGGAAATAACAATTCAACAACTGCAAATGGTATAGAGAAAAATAATATAAGACTAATTGGTGTCAATGAAAAAGCAGGAGTCAACATAAATGACATATAAAACTATTTAAAGAAGTAATTGCAGAAAATATCCCAAGCATAAGAAAAGAATCTGAGATACAAATTAGTGAAGGATGTAGAAACTTTAATGAGCCATAACCAGAATAAATCCACACTCAGACATTGAACAATCAAGATCCCAGAAATTCAGCACAGGAATTTTAAAAGCTTTTAGCGAAAAGAAACAGATCATGTATAGAAGAAAGGCCATAAGAATCACAGCAGATTTCTAACATCAGAACACAAACCTTCAGGTCAATAAAAGCATGCAGTGAAATATTTAAAATCCTCAAAGAAAAGAACTTCCAATCCAGGTTGATATATCCTGCAAAACTATCTTTCAGAATCAAAAAGAGGAGTAAGGAACTTCCATAACAAAGAACTGAAGTAATTCATGACCACCAAACCCATGCTAGAGAAATATTCTGGAAAGAGATAAAAATGAGCACAATTCCAAGAACTATAACAGAGAAAAAAAAAAAAAAAGAAGAAGAAGAAAAGAACACCAAGCAGAAGAAACAATTAAACAGAGGGGGAAACTACAGAACCAACATCAGGAAAATAACATGGAAAAAAATTAGCCGAGAAATATCAGTAAAAATCTTCAACTTAATTGGTCTCAATTCACCAATTAAAAGAATGGACCGGTAGAGTGGATCAAAATCCAACAATATACTGTATGTAAGAAATATATTTAACTCAAAAGGAAATTCATAAACTGAAAGTTGAAGGATGGAATAAAGTTTTCCTTGTAACAGGAATCCAGAGAAAAGCAAGCACAGCTCTACTGTTTGTGGAGGACGGTAACTTCAAACCCAGAATGATCAAATGAGATGAGAAAGCTTACCAAGTACTTGTTAGGAGAGCTTGCAGAGGAGTAAGTAATATTCGTAATTATGTATGCACCAAACATGGGAGCATTGAACTACGTAAAGACAAGTATCAATAAACATAAAGAATCAAACAAGCAACACCACACAAAAACTCAAATTTATGCAATAAGAAATGAAAAGTATAAATATAAGGTCCTGTGGAAAGTCAGAAGTTTGTCAGGACCTAGTTTGAAAAATTTTACTTACAAAGAATGGAAAATACAGTAGAGCTGGCCAAATTCCTAGATATATATTATAAATTATGAAAGCTGCATCAAGAAGATGTAAGAATTCTGAATAATCCGTCAACGGATAATGAGATTTAAAATGTAATTAAAATATTACCAACAAAGAAAAGTCCAGGTCCTGGTGGACTTACAGCTGAATTCTATAAGAAATTTAGAGATGATTTAAAGTCAATATTCCACAAACTCTTTAATGAACTTGAAAGGGAAGTAATTGTCCCTAACTCATTCCTATAGGAAAGTATTACACTGATAACAAAGCCAGAGACTCAACCAAATCAGATAACTAGAGGCCAATCTCCATATGAACATAAAAGCAAAAATCATCAATAGGCTCACAGGGTGCACCAAATCCTCAAGAAGAGTATACACCATGGCAAAGTGGGATTCATCCCAGGAATTCAGGGGTGTTTCAACATAGGCAAATCAATAAATATATTACATCACATCAACAGAGACAAAGACACAACCACATGATCAATTCATTAGACACAGAAGCAGAATTTGATAAAAGTCAATTCATGATAAAAATCTGATATGAAATTGGAATAGATAGCCTATACCTCAATACAATAAAAACTATCTATAACAAAACAAATAAAAACTGAAAGCTTTCACTATACCATCAGGAGAAAGACAAACATGTCCACAGTCAATGCTCCTATCCATTAAAGTTCTGAAAACAATAGCCAGAATAATTAGACAAGAAAGAGAAAATAAAAGGTATAAGGATAGAAAAGGAAGAAGTCCAATTATCAATTTTTGCAGGTGACATAACACTATAGGTAGAGGACCCAAAAACTCCACCAAAAATCTTCTAGATTTAATTATCAAACTCAGTGATGTAGCTGGATGCAAAGTAAACCCTCAAAAATTATAGCATTCCTGTACACAAGCAACAAACTCACTGAGAGAAAAGCCATACTCTTTACAACATCATTCAAAATAAGCAAAATGGAATCAGTCTAAGAAAGGAAATAAAATATCTACACATGGAAATTATAGTACTTTAAGAAATAATAAAATATGTGATCAGTATGTGTGATTTCTTCTTTAATTAAATACTGAAAAAAGCATAGCCTATCGCATTGCACTAGTGCACAGCTAACGTAATTCTGTAACCTGTCTTGATATCCAATATTTCAAAATCAATACCAATTGATACAACAGGTTGGGCTCCACTGTTAAAGTTCTACCTCCGACACTGAGTGAGTTTGGTACATTGTTTTCCGTTTTCATCTCTTTTTGAAAAAATAGGATAAATATGTCACTTGATTACTAGAAAAACTGAATGTTACTATATGCAATTTTTAAGTGTTCAGCACATGTCATACGCATAGTAAATCAGAGACTGTCATAAAATTAAAAGTTAACTGTAAATGCCTTATGCGAAATATTATGCTGACTACCTGGATAGCATCTGATTTAAACTATTTGATCTTGTTCTTCTTTCTATATCTGAAGAATTCCCAGAGGAGAAATAAGGGAGAAAATGAATTAACACTAATCCAAGATCTAATACGTGCTAAATGTTTGACGGTTAAGCTGTTAATAAATCTGCTAATGTTTGATCCTCCACATGATATCATATCATCATTATTAAATAATTATTAAAATGATTATTAAAACGTGCCCACATTGCCTACCACATAATCTTGGATAATTAGAAGAGTGAAAAGACGTTTATAATCATGGTTCAAAATCATTCTTTGTTTCAATTCCCTATTTTAAAACTTGAAGAGAAAAAGTATTTTGTGCATCAAGCAGTTTAAAAGGACCTTGAAAATCTTAGAGACGCACTGCCTATGACGTACAGAGTATACTTTGTCCATCTTTACACATCATATCTTTATGAGCAAAGGAAAAATTTCTCTTCTATGTATGGTGAAGCAACGACAGAGTCAAGTCAATAGTTGTTTCCAGTTTCGTGCAGGAAAACCATTCTAGTCAGTGGTCGTTTGGGTCAGAAACGTTTTCCCTCCATCCTGCAAGCTCCAATGTTCCCATTGTTCTTAGCTCCAAGTGGGGAAAAAGCCCTGTGTGGCCCACTGAAATAAACACGCGGACTTCAGTGCTCTTTTGGCCCTAGACAGCGGTGTTCCTCAGCAACTCTCCAGCTCTAAATCCTTTTTGGAAGAAAGCCCAGATTTCGAGAACTTCATTTACCCTCTTGTCAGATTGCCCATCAAGAATGAAAGCACTCTGACTTCATGGGGCTGAAACCCACGACTCTTAACATTTCATTTTATCTTTAGTTTAAACACCTTTTTGTTTCTGTTCTTATCAGTTAGATGTGTTTTATGTTCTGCCCTTTAAGTTCTAAATCCACTCTTCTTCTTGGTATCTTTCCCAGCAATTGGTCAGCATGAGAGCAAAAATGTAGCTCCCTCTCTGATGTCTCAAACAATTTATAAAATCAGAATTTTGGGCCTGGAAATGGAAGAAAGCTGAAAGCCAGGTGTTATCAGCATCTAAATATAGGTTTCACCAGCATTTTGGCTTCTTTGCTGTTTCTAATTCTTTCCTTTAGTTCCATAAAACATTTAACCTGGAAACAATATTAATCTGACAGATATACGAAGAGGGCATAGGATGTCACAAATCCATAGATGTGGCTTGATGTTACCTATCAGAGAGATCAGGCAGGTCTAGGCACATAAGAGTTGTTAATTTTTATTGAAGTTTTTAATTTCAAATCCAATTCAAAGCATTTGGTATGTATGACTGCATTTATTCCTCCCAGCAAACACAGGCCAACTCATTCTCTTCTTAGGGAGAAAACCAAGGCACAGAAGGATAAATCAAATGGTCCCAAAACACGGAGCTAGTAATTAATAGAGCAGAAACTTGAACCCAGTAATCCAGCAAGAACATCTATACCATGAATCACTTGCAAGAATACCTGTAGCGTTCAGGAGAAGGGAATTATAAGAAAGGAAAAATATAGGTACAAGTGCTACGGGTAAGATGACAGAAGGGAAAAATAAGGTAAAGGCATTTTTCCTGCATCCAGAGCCTCAGACTCATATCTGACCCTATAGCTAACATTGGAGGAATATTTTCTATGAAATTCACTGTGACTCTGACTAAGTTATGTTTGCAAAAATAGGAAAAGACAGAGAGACAGGACTAGGAAACACACATGAGGCTCGCTAGTGTGTGGAACAGTAAAAATGCTGATATTTTAACACTTGGTGCTGGGAGCTACAGCAGCATTGAACGCACTCATGGGCCTTCCTGGAGAGATTTTATCAACTTTAAAGCTCAGGGAAAGAGAAGTGAGCATTCTGTGCCATTTGAAAACCGCAGAGGCCAATCTGATGTGATCACAAAGGAAATCATAACCTGGAGAGGAAATGCCACGTGGGCATTTGTGGGATTCAGTCAGTGGAATTTAGTTTATTGCCTCTGCATGCAGACTCGAAATTCTAAAAAATAGGTTTTTCTTCTTTTGCAAAGCTAAAAACACTTTTACCAACATAAACAGGAAATTACAACCATGGACAAAAGATGTAAAAGTAAACAAAATAGAGATTATTAAAAAATAAGAACAATAGGTTGTCTTCAAAAGTTTTCTTGTTTTCTTACTGTTTCTGCCTTTCATAGTCGCTTTTGTCATTATTAAGCTTTCACAGAAGATATTAAAAGCTTGATCCCTTATGAGAATAAAATCATCAACAGGGAAATATGCACAATTCAAGAAGTACGTGAAACACCCAGTGTATTACTCAACAATCACTACTTTAGAACATCCAAAATCTGGTAAGGAGTAATTTTTGCTACTTTTCAGGTTAGGTACCAGAACCATTTCTATCCATATACTAAGATTCCTGCAGGGAATGCATGAAGGTACAGGTAAGAAAGGTAAGAGAAAAACATATGAGCACTGCACAAATGCTAAGTTGAATTCTACAAACTGACAGAGAAATCAGAGAGAAACGCAGAGAGCAAGAGTGTCCATGCCTCCCTTAATGTAATGCCTTTGAAGGGCATGAGGAGAAGCAAGACTAGCAATTAGACCTGAGTTTTCCCTGGACGTATAGCATAGTTACTGTTCATCTTATTCACAGTCTCATCAACAAAACGAATCATTAAGGTTTACAAGCTAACTGCACGAATTAAGAGTAAACAATCTGTCAAATCAAGACAAAGATCAAAGGAAACAGTACATATATCATGTCTTTTATAAAATGTTTAGGAAGCGAAGGTGATACTAGTGAAACATTTGATACAAACAAAATTGGCAAGGATAGAGGAAGGATGAATTATTATGCAAATAGTATAAATCTTTCCAAACATCATTTAGCTTACTAAATGTTTACTTACTAATTTCTTAATGCCAACATATGATATAATATTAAAGAATCAATAGACAAATTTTAAAATAAGTTATTAAACATGTATATAAAGATGAATTTGCTTATCTATATGTATAATTATTTTTTAAACCGATTTATCAAAATCAAAGAAAATTATATTTGAATAGTACTGAATTTAAAAGATTTTCTTGTTGATACTTTTCAATAACTTTCCAGCTATTACCCCTATACTTTGTAGGTTAAGGGTACTTTGTGAAGATGTTAAACATGCATTGTACTAATAAGAATCTTACATTCTTTCTATGAGTCTAAAGCTTACACCTTACTATTTATCCCACAGGCACGAAACAACTTTAAGATGAGTTCTATTAACTGTTCTACAGAAACTAAAAATTATTGGTTTTCTCAGTATAATTTTAAGAAATAGAATTAAACTCAATATAAATGAATGATATTTTAATTACATTCACTTAACTCCAAATCCAAAGAGTCAGATACAGACAGTGTTTGGGTAGACAGAATCACTTCTTACTACAGAAACTTAGTCTTCTCAAGAAAAGATAAATGAATTCTGGGCGTGGTGGTGCACACCTGTAATCCCAGCACGTGGGAGGCTGAGGCAGGAGGATCACTATGAGTTTGAGACGAGCCTGGGCTACAAAAGTGAGCTCAAGGCCAGCCTGAACTGCATAGCTAGACCCTGTCTCAAAAAGCAAAAAAAAAAAAAAAAAAAAAAGATAAATGAAATTAACTTAGGGAAAAAAATATTGATCTCTGGCTTTCAGATCATCATTTCAAATTATAAACATAGAAAGAATTAGGAAAACAGAAACTCATCATTGGAAACCCACAATAGTAATGGCTGCTGGCACAATCAGCTAATGGATGAGAAACTTGGAAGATAAATAGTATAATTCCATGGCCTAACACTCTCAAAAGTATTTATTAATTACAGTGTTGGCTGTAACATATTTCCACAGATTGTTTAATAGTCTTCTCTCCAGAGGGAGACTGATTCTTCCATTACTGGAGTATTAATTGATTGTGGACTTAGTAATTGGATTCTAATGAATTGAACACAGAAAAGGGGACATAAACTTTACAACAGACATATTGGGCACACATGCCTTTAATCTAGTGTTCCCCTAAGTCACATTAGGATCATGTGTCCTCTGACATAATGGTAGAGAAAAAGCACTTGTTGGGCAGTATTTTTCCAGCTTCCTTAACTCCATCCTAATTATGAAAAAATACCAAACAAACCCATACTCAGGAGGAAACTGCAAAACGCCTAAGCACTGCTCTTCCGTAGCATCAAGCTCATTAGAAACAAAGGAATACTGCTGAGGAAATATCATGGGTTATGAGACCAGGGAGACATCATTTCTGAAAGCAATATGACATAGTGGACAATGTGCTAAACCAGACACTGCACTTGCGTGCAAAGACTGGTGAAGTCTAAATAAAGTCTGCAGTTAGGCTGATAATTTTCATCTAGGCTCAAATTTGTACTGCTAATAAATTTGCTAGAAGGCTATATATAAAATTGACATCAGAGCAAGCTGGATAAGAGATATATGGAAACTCTCTGTTCTGCCCTAAAATTCTTCTATAATCTGCATTTGCTTCAGTGAATATTCATTTAAATTCTCCAGCCAACATCCAGAATATACTTGGTATAGTGTGAGTATAATTTGGTGCTATCCTCAGAAGAGATTAGTGCACTTCTTCTGGAACTCTGGGTTAGTTCTCTTGAGAGTCATGTATTACAGTGAAGCAAGACAGGCCCTTCTACTCTTTGGCTTCCTCTTCCACCACATACCTCATCCCACAGGTTCTTTTGTCACTGTGATATCACCTACCATGAGCTCTTGCCAAAGAATGTGGTACGAGTGATCAACCTTGCATTTTCAGCCTCAGAGCTGCTCTTCAGAAACTTCATGTATTGCCTACTATAACTCATGTGTTATGTAATATGATTGAAAAATGAAATAAGCATAAGACCCGACATCTAAATGCATATACTGCTATTCATACCGTTGCTCAGGACTCCTGAATCACTTCCTATGCCTTACGACTAGATTCTTCCTAATTTTAAATATAACATAGACAGGAAAACAGTGAAATCGCTTCTGCTGGAGCACTCTAATCTAATTCCCCATCTTCCCTCGCCATAGCAATTGTCTTCTTCCTATCCTCCCTAATTCCATTTGTTCTCTTCTCTAAATTCTTCTCCATGTAGCAGCTGGAGTCATAGAAAAAGATTATTCTGCCACAAACATGCTTAACCCCGTAGTGGCCTCTAAGAGCGGAGTTTGCTTTCCACAGCATGACTTACACAGCTCTCCTTAAGCCTGTCTTACTCTTCAGTTTTATGTGGCTCACTATAGTTTTTTCCTTCCAAAAATTCCTGACCATATCCGCCTCCTATTCAGATTACAGGAAAGTCTTTGCAAAGGACTGGGTTTTTTTTAATTTATTTTTTAAGGAGGTGAACCAACAATGAAAAGCATACAGAATTTCAAAATGAGATAATAGGAAATTAACAATGGTTACTATATTGTATGTTGTCATCAAAGTGGTTGCTCAGAATACCTCCTGGTACAGGCATGAAAAAATTGATCAAACAATATAAGTAGTAACTGTTCCTGTCAATGAATTAATAACATTAGTGTATAATTATCTATCTTGGGTATATATACATATGTTTTCCCCTTTCTTCTTTTCTCTTTTCGCCGCTTCCTGTGTTCCTTTGGAGCAAGTTCTTTCCCATTCACCATATGTGTTGTTCCTTTGGGGACTTATTTACACTTTTAGCTTCCTAAACTAGTGAGACAACGCCATGTTTACACATCCAATTCTGATTAGTATTCTGCATATTGCAGGTATTTTTATATGCTGTTCCTTCTGCTTGAATTCTCTGCTACTTTCATATTCCTTCTCTTGCTTTTTCCTTAGCATTCATGAGTCTGCTCAAATATACTTTATCAGAAAATCGTTTAATGCTTCCTCCCCACACTCTAGGTCAAGTGACATTTACCAACATTTACAGTATGCTTTTGCTATCTATGATCTGAGGCATGAAATTGCTGCTGCAGTTTCCTAATCGTCAAATAGAAGCTTCAGAATTGTGGTCCAGCATTAGGTAACATGTATTTCTCACTTATTGTTATGGTTTATGTCTAGTTGTCCCCTCAAAGCCTCCTGCACTCATGAGGCAGGGACTTCTAGAGTCTGAGACTAACTCACGATCTACTAGGATTATGTGTCTTAGTACTGCTGGGATTACTGATTTTAGTATTGCTGGGATTATGTGTGTGTGTGTGCTTCCTCAGCCTGGGGAATAGTCTGAATATATTATGAGAGAAACAGAGAAACAGACTCTCTCTCTATTGCTCTCTATTGCTCTCTATTGCCTTGGTTGGTTGCCTCTGTTGCTATTTGATGCTGTCCCGCCGCCATGAACTGGATGCTCTCTGCCCTGCACTACTGAGCCTTGGAGCCAGCCGAATATGGACTGAAACCTCCAGTAACTGTGAGGTGAATAAAACTTTCCTTCCTTCATTTTGGGTGTCAGGTATTTGTCCCAGGAATGACAGAAGAGTAACTAAGACACTTAGGCAGTGATGGCAAACTAACTAGAGCTTTCAGTGATAACAACTATCCAGTGTGACACACACATCGTAAGAGTGCCACCAGTGACTTCAGATGAACTCTTATAACAGCCCTACCAGATAGCCCAAGAGTGAATTTAGGATTTATAGCCCAGATTTTTCTTTCTTATGTTGTAAAGCATATCTGAGTGAGCCTGACAAACTCTTGTCCCCTTGAACTTTTACACCTGCAGCTCATAAAACAGCCCTCATACTCCTGACCTTCTGTCCCTGAAATGTGGGTCATTTCTTCCGGACATCCTGTGCTTGCTGTTTAGTGAGCATGGTGAGTGGACAGTGAGCTAATTTCTTCCTTGCTCTTCATCATAAGGAATATGGTCTCACTCCTTGTGCCACCCACATGTCTTCTCCAGGACTTCCCACTCTATTTTATTGTGAACACAATGCTTTTTTCTTTGGCTTCATCCTCTTTCTATCAACTGTTTCCCCACCTACCCATACTTAGCTGTGCATTATGGGACCATACCTGTAATCCCCGCACTCAAGACGCTGAAGCAGAAGAGTTGCTTCGGGTTCAAGACCAACCTTGTCTAGTTCAAAGGTGGCCTGAACTATATGGTAAGACCCTATCTCAAAAACTCCAGCCAAACAAAGAAATAAAATCAACTACCTCTTCTTTTACTAAGCTTCAAACGAACTGACCCAGTCCTATGAAACTTCCTTTAGAAAGTTATTTTTCCCTTTGATCGACTATATGTCAGAAAAGACATTTTCTGTCCAATTCTACCTCTCCCTAGCCACTTTTATAGTCTATTGCAAGCCTTTGATATGAATCTCTTGCTTTGTCATCTTGCAGTCTTTCTTCACTTGCCTTATATTGATGAATCTTGACATGAGGTAGTCTTTGTTTAACAAAAATGTGTGGCACACACACACACACACACACACTATGGCCTCCCTGCATTTCTGAGACTCTCTAGCAATCAGCTTCTGGAAATGTCAATTAGTTCTAGCCAAGCAACTAAGTGAGAAGATATATGTTGTTCATTCTCTCTCTCTCTCTCTTTCTCTCTCTCTCTCTCTCTCTCCCTCTCTCTCTCTCTCTCTCTCTCTCATTATTATTTTAATTCTAGCTTCTGCTCCAACCCCTGCAAACACCAGCAACTAAGTATTTCAAATTGCTCTAAGGAGTGAAAAGTATAACAATAACCGTGTTTGCTTTTAGGTGAAAACTAAACATATACTAAGTGTGATATTTTAATGATTTTCTGTTCCATAAAATGTTGTTTCTTATATTGGAAAGAATAAATTCTCTTCTCTGTTACCCTGAATATCTAACAAAAGTACATTTTGTTGAACTTACTTTGCTTGCACTTTCTTAAAAGGACTCATCCACCCCTACTCGTTCTTTGTTATACTCTTTCTCACCTTAGGCTTCATTTTCCCTTATCTGCAATGTACACCCCCATTACACTTAATGATGTGAGAAAAAAGTTTCTATTATTATCTTGTTTTGGCCAGGTACTCAATAAAACAAAGCCTCAAGCTGCCTGCTAATGCTTTGCTGGGAGGGCCAATATCAATTACAAGTGGGACTTCTGCAAACCAGCCTGCGTGAGGAAATTACAGCAAGTTTCTCACTCGTGCAAGGCGTCTGTAGAGCAGAGAAGTGGAACCATGGCACGTGGAGCCGAACTGAAGGGGGAGGGAGGTTACAGAATGTATTTGTCAACTCATGTCTGTGACATTTTTCTCATTGGTCAAACGTTGCTCCACATTTTTCAGTTTGTATGAACTGATCAATCCAGAGAGTCCTTGAAAAAGCTAGTTCTTAGATCCAAAGCTTTGTGCTTTTCCTAAGACTGGAGTGCTGAAAAGTGGGAAATCTTATGTGAGTTAACGAGAAATTGAGGTGTTAAAGCTAATGTGGCCCTAGGCCGGCCAGATAGCTCAGCCAACTAAAGCACCTGCTTAGGTAGATGCAGGGATGAATTTAATGCTGGTTCAGGGCCAGCCCTGCCCCTAGGGCATGCTTTGACAGTGACTGAGACTAGGGTAGTGGCAGGCACCTGTAGTCCCAGCACTTTGGAAGATGAAAACAGGAGGATCACTACGAGTCTGATCTGTGTATTGAGACCCTGTAGACCCTGTACTAAAATACATAAAAAGAAAAGAAAATAGCTAATGTGGTACTTGCCAAACAAGAAATTGTGTTGGATCCAGGTTCTTATCCTAAAAATAGACAACATGGCCAGTATTGCTGAGACACAAGAAGGCACTGCTGTGGAGGCTGGGATCTCTCTGCTACAACAGTCCAAAGCCAGAAGATCGGTGGGTAGGATAACAAAATCACCAGGAGGAAAACCAGACTGAGTCTGGGCAAACAGTCCCAAATGCTGTGTCTGATACTTTCCCAACTGCTTTTTGGTCTCTAGATTTACAGGTTGTGAAAATTTCCCAAAGTGCCAAGATCTATTATGCAACCTTCTCTGCTTCTTCAAGAAGCACTGTTATAAGAAGTCTGAATATCAACGCACAGAAAGACCAAGTGGAAAACTTAACAGTTGGTCAATGCAAAAAAAAGAAAAAAGAAAAGAAAGTCACCATGTCACTAAACTCTTTTTTAAAAAGTTTCTTTTACATGCCCATTCATCTTTTGTCAGAAACAGAACACAAAAGCTACAAACCCAGCTGGAAAAAGCGCTTCTCAGAATATATATCCCCAATAATAGTCCATGTTGCAGGCCTCTGCATAAATACAAAAATCTCCAATGCAAATCCAGGATTATTTCAATTACCTCCTGGAGCAGGTCAACAGTTCTCAACAGCTTAAGACATGATATTTAATCCTGGGCACAAGAATGACAGAGGAATGAAGAACTAGAAAATGAGTTAAGAAGCCCACGAGACTTAGAAAACTCACGGTGGTGTCGGCTACACTAGCCCAAGCTGAAATGCCCTGAACGACGACGCTATGTGCTTAAGCCATTTCCACCCAGGAGGCAAATGCAGATAGGCAGAGAAGTGCAATCAGCCTGGGCTGCTCATTCAGCTGCCGCCTTTCCCTGGACCACAGGTGGCTCTGAGAGCCAGGGCTGAGAACTGAAGGAGATGGGTTTTCTGCTCAGGCTCCCGATTATGAAACAGAAGAAAGCGTCTGGGCTCCCGCTAGCATTCCCTCTCACACAGCAGGATGGTGATTAGCTGTGTTTTCTCTGAGCCATTGCTTGTTAACATCCTGACTGGTCATTTTCCATACTCATGTTTGTAGCATGGCTTGGAGATGAAGTTTGGATGCAGCAGGGGGTGTTTTCAAGGCTGGCCGTCTTTGCGAGCTGGTGCAAATACGCGGCACACCACAACGATAATTGCAAAGGGCATCTAGTGACATTATAGGCAGCAGAAATCACTAACAGGTTGCATTTGGGTGTGTCCCACTATGAGACTCTGACATACAAGCTGGGTGTATTCTCTGGGCATTTTCTGTTGCTAGGCAGGAAGAGAGGGGTTCATGGGTCCATGCCAAGGTTGGGCTCAGAAGACAAACGCTTACACTCATAAAGTCTTCTGCTACCTGAGAAAGCTAATCCAAAAACAAGTTGCCTACATGGAAACTAAAATCATACTTTCCTATTTAATGATGTTTGATCTTCAGAGAAAATAGCAATGAAAACAAACTATGTGATGTTGGGAAAGTTCTTCAGTATGTGTACCTCTTAGTTTCCTCACTTATGAAATGTATGTAGTAAATTCTTCCTTTTAAGATTGCCATCAAAGTGAGTTATTTATAAAGTGCTTCTTACAAAGTGCATCATGTATATTACTTGTAAGAGTATAATAAAAAATGAATGAGAAGACCCACTGTGCCTTCTCCCTGTTCTCATTAGGGAAAGCAAACACCTCTAATGCCAGCAGATGTCCTCAGGTCTCTCCGTGTATATCGGTTCCAGGCTAATGAGGACCTTTCGGTGTCCTCAGTGAAAGGACCATCTTTCCTCGGGTTGATAGTATTTCTCTATCACGATTCAATTATGGAAAGATCTGCCAAACATGATATTCACTTTTGTACACCTTTACTTTAAAAGTCTGAGCCTGGCCTTGGGACATACCTCAGCAGTGTAAGCACCTACCTGACAAACACAAGAACCCAACTTAGATCTCCAGAACCACATGGCATGCTGGCCCCAAAGCTGGGCCTGGTGGTACATGCCTGCAATCCCAGTGCTGGGGAGGCTGAGACAGGAAGATCACTAGTCAGTCTGAACTGTGTAGGGAGACCCTCTACCCCCCAAATTTTTTTTTTAAAGTCTGAGCCTACCTGATTCTGTCCTTCAAGGTCAAGCTCAATTGTTTCCTTGGTAAACCATTTAGTGAGCACTAATTTCAAAGTATAATGTCCATCAGAATATAATTGGTAATCAATAGATCATAAAAGAATAAGTGAAAGTTTCCTCCAATTTTAAATCTCAGTTATGATGAATAAGATTCTATTTTTCCTAGAACCCAAACGTCTGTCTTACACAGCTTCATGACAGTTAATCGCCACCCCTGCTGTTCCCTACTATCTTCTACCCCCTCCCACACCCCATGTCCGTGGGATTTGTGCACCCCAGATTTTGTCATCCACGATGCCTCTATAGAGTGAGGCCAGTAGACCAAATAGTTGCGTTCTACCTCAGCAGCTTTTCTCACATTATGAAAAAGTCCTCCTTAATGTTATTTTATGAGAACGGAGTGCTGGTAACTGAGGGAGATTTTTTTTCTTTTTTCTGAAAAGAATCATTTTGAACAATGTTGTAACTTACCACAACAGGTCCCTTCTGTGAAGCAAAAAGAATCCATTCCTCTCTTCCAATCTCCTCAGCATTCTGTTTACACATTTGTCACAACATTTAAATTTCCTTCAGGAGCTGCAGTGGTGTCTTTTTCAGTGCTGCAGCCAGTGTAGCTGACACATTGTTTCTCACCCGAAATAGTTGTTTGATGCGTACTCGTATCACTAGAGAAAGTCACCCAACACATTTTCAAAATGCTGTTTTGTTTTTTTCTTTATATTTGACTTTTGCTAGAAACAACACATATATTAAATTCTAAGCTTAAAATCTCTTCACTTTGTTAAATTGTGAGCCTGCATATTAATTTAAAAATCTAATTGCCTTTTTAGGGTCTCACTACGCAGCTTGGAGTGCTAGTGATCCTCCTGTTTTGAGCCTCCCCAGCACTAGGATTACTGGGGCTCGGTGGCGGGGGCTCAGCACACCCAGGGGAGGGGCTGGCATGGCCTGTGGAGCCGGGGATGGAAACTTGGTGCCTGCATTTGCCTAAGCAGACGCTTATTCCGCTGAGCTATCTTGCTGGCCCAAACATTCTATTTTCTAAGGAAGCTCAGCAGCCATCATTTTACTGACAAGCAAAATAATGGAAGTCTAGAGTGAGAAGTATCTTCCTTCCCACCATTTCTTAATTCTGTGAATTTGGAGAAGCTATTTCATATTCCCTCTGTGTGCTTTGTCTGTGCGTAACAGAAAAATCAGGTGACGACTATTGCCAGGGCTTATGGAAAACAATAAAAATATGCAAAAGAGTCATCATCGCCAGAAACACAATAAACACTGGCTGAACACATTTTATTTTTTTATAATCATATTATTTTTACGAAACCCCCAAAATCATTAAATTCTTTCATATTTAAGTATTAGGGACCAGAGAGACTCGAGAATCAGTAAGGATTCCTGCCTTGTAATGTGTCACAGATATCAGAGAGGACTTGAATCCTAACCTTATACGTCAGGCAATGAAACCTAGTCAACATACAAAAGCCCCTGACGGAATTAATAAATATGATTTTTTAAAAAATCCATAAACAATTGATTTTAATGATCAGATAAGAAGCATTTCCAGTGAACAAGTGAGAAGCTAATCTTCTTCACGTCCTAATCTACTGCCATACAGACTGCAGGCTGATATAAGCTCTTAATAAGGAATAACCTAGCAATGGCTATAATTCTGCTGAGCAGAAAAAATGGAGGATCACAGCACATTTCAGAAATAATTGGTTTCTCTTTTCCTCCACTTCCCCAGTCTTTCAGATATGTTTTCTTTAAGCATTGCTGTGATTGTTACTGCCACCTTAAGGATGCAAGAGGTTCTGTGCACAGGACAGAAAGGACTCAGTTCTCTTCCACAGGGCAGGTGCCGACAAGTGTTAAAATATAATGAAAGCACAGAGGATGGCTGACAATTGTATTAATGACGCAGAGGGGAAAGAATCTGCTGGCTCTGAATTCACCTACTCTGTAATCTGACTATAAATTCATAATCTGCACGAATGAATCTATGCTCTTGTTTCTCCACACCTCCCCCCTCTCTTCCCCCCCCTCTGTCTTTCAGTGAAGAGCCTAATGACTGAATTTTTCCCATTAATTCAAGAAATAAAAAATGCAGTTTTATTTTCTATTGCTAAGAGCTCTTTCATACACAGTAGGCAGCTTGATCAGAAACTGATGTAAAGCCTGAGAAGCTGTGATGACGAGCCTATAATGATTCCCAGGAGCTAGAACTGGAACTTTTTTCTTTATAATTGTTTATTTTTTTCACATGTAGTACAGAATTTCAAAACCAGAAAAACTTAACATGGTTATGTTACATATTTTCATCATCATATCAGTTTAGATTAATAGATATCGGTGTATAAGATTGATCAAACAATTAAACATTAACACTTTCAATAAACATTATTTTTTTTCTCTTTCAGCAGTTGACACACTGCACATTGTCCTCACAATAGTTATATAGAGCAGTGTGTGGGTGTGACCCACCTTCCTATTGATGTTGTAAGGAAAGAAAAAAAAATTCTCCTCTTTGAATTAAGAGGAAGCAGATGCATACACAGTCCAATGTTCCACAATTGCAGTGGGCCACCCATCACTGGAACTTTAAATTATAACTGAGCTGAAGTTTGACTGGGAGGCCCCCAGGCAGAAATGGCCCAAGACATGAAGGATATTGTTCACCATCTTCCAGAGCTTCATGCGCCAAGGAAGCTATTGGACAATGAAAGGAAAGGAAAAAGAAAGACAGAAAAATAAAACTCACGGGGCTATTTGTTCATGTCTCTATCAAATGTTATTGATACAGACTATGTTCCAGGAAGTGCAGAGGTAACAGGTCTGCCTGCAAAATGCTAAAAGCTCAGGAGAATAACAGTTGATCAAAGAAGTGATGTTTCCTTGGTTGTTTAACTTGACTGTAAAGTACTCATAGTGGAGGTTTTTGTTTTGTTTTGTTTTGTTTTGTTTTGTTTTGTTTTTAAGTGCTTTAAACAACTTATTTAACTGAAATGGACTTACATTTGTTTCTGAAGTGACTTCCATTTATTTGGATACATCTTTTCCCAATGGTGACCTACAAGATCTTAAAGCCAATATAAATATTTTATAAATATTTGGGTATACACATGCACAATACCTCAGCAATACTTTTCAGCAAGAAAACACTGAAGAGTAAAGACCAGACACAATTGCTCACTACAGTGAAAATCTGCTGAGATATTTTTGAGGTAAGAAGGCACCACATACCTCTTCAACTAAGAAAATCACCCTTATAACACAGGGCAATTTTATTTTTATACAGGACCTAGGACACTTAAGCTGCCAATTAGGTGGTGAATGGCAGAACTACATCCCAGTTTATGCCATGAATTCATAGGGAATAGGTTCCAACAACTCAGGTTCCTTCCCATTGGTCTTCACAAAGTGCGCTTCTCTGGGAGGGGCAGGCTGGAGCTTCAGTTGAACCCAAGTACCTTTCTCTTTGGCTTCTTTCTTTTTCTGATCATTTTCCTTGACATGTTTCAGGAAGCTATCACGACTTTTTGAATGTTTAATATGCTG
>PVJA010001327.1:58087-101548 GCA_004027025.1 Myocastor coypus
TAACTTGCTTGTTTACAACAATGCCAACAGCGTGCTGGGTAACATTGTAGACTCTTCCTGTTTTGCCATGGTAACATTTGTGAGGCATTCCTTTTTGCACAGTACCCATTCCCTTGATGTCTACAATGTCACCCTTTTTGTAGATTCACATGTATGTGGCCAAAGGAACCACCCCATGTTTTCTAAAGGGCCTGGAGAATATGTAACGGGTTCCCCTCCTCTTGCCCTTTGTGTTAGTCATTTTGACAAATTACTGGAAGATGGCGGTTCCAGCCGAAAGGAGAGTGGAGATTTAGAAAGACACTGAGTTAAAGTTCTCTCCTTAGCCTTGATCTCTCATCTTAGCCATGTCTTTCAAATTGATTGAGCGGTAGTTTTAATTTCTGAGAAACAGGGATACTAAAAGCTACTTCCAAGTACTGTGGTGGTAATAGAAAAGCACTTGGCTAATTTCTGGGACAGACTCCCTGATTTTGGCTGCCCTCACTTGTGTGAGCCCAGAAAACATTGAGAAAAAACCTCTTGGCATCTCCAACTCCACAAGCATCACTCTGGAAACCCTGCATCTCATAACCGACCAAACACCAGGCCTCCTCTGGAGGCCGTCAGGACCAATGCATGAGGAACTTCTCTTTCAAAAGAAGTTGCTTTGAGAAGTGAAAGCCTCTAAGATCATACATGTTTTTTGAAAGAGAATAAGAAAATAGCAAAAAACAAACAACATTAGATACGATACAGATTTTGTCAGAGTCCTCTCCCTTCATTGCTCTGTACTGTTTTTTAAATCAATTCCGATGTTTACCCCTCACCTCCCTCCCACAGTCCCAGGTCCCCTCCTTCTGCAGAGGGACATCTCTGATCAGCAAACAGCCACAGTGACTGGAGGTTGTTTGTTCGATTCTGCTCTGGGCTTGACCTCACTTGCTGCCCTTCAGTGTTGCTTTATTTGCACCCTTTCAGGTATGTTTTTCTTCCATTCTTCCCTGTCCCCCAATTCCCCATGGCTCCTTCCAGATCACTGCTCTTGGCCCCTTCTCATCCCGCAAGGGCTCCTTTAGGAGACCTCACAAAGTATTTCAACTCCTGTGCGTCTGTCCCACTGACATTATTTGATCTCAACACCATGCTACTGAAGATATCTCTCCAGTTGTTCTCGTGTTCTGCACCAACGACTCTCAGCGCGTCACTGGAGCACGTGTGTGGTCCATCCATCCACACTGGCCCCTCAGTTCTTTCCCTTTCTTCTGTACGGTGCATTTATCCTCGACCCTGGCTGCTTTCCCATCTCACTGTCATGCTTGACCTCTCCTCACCAGAAACTCACACACACTCTGTTCTCATTCTCACACATCAGCTCCAATCTCCTCTTGCTGTCGACTCATTTGTTCAAAGGTCCACACTGCACAGTTTTTCATCTGCACTGGCCCTGGTGTATTCTCATACTCAGTGAGCCTCCTACTATGTCAATTTCCTCATCCAATTCTCAACACAGGATTCCTCACTGCAGTCACAAACCCTTTGACTCGTTCTGAGAACAGATGTTGGTTGCAACAAAGCATACATCTGGCCTGGTTACATCTGGCCTGGTTAGTTTCACCGCATAGAAAGTGAGACTGGGTTTTCTTATCCTCGAAATTCTGTCTTCATGCCTGTCTCTGTCTCTCTGTCTGTCTGTCTGTCTGTCTGTCTCTGTCTGTCTGTCTCTCTCTCTCTTTCTGTCTCTCTCTGTCTCTGTCTCTGTCTCTCTCTCTCTGTCTCTCTCTCTCTCTCTCTCTCTCTCTCTCTCTCTCTCTGCCCCCTCTCTCTGGCCCCTATATGACCACTCATGTCAAGGCTACCTGGGTTCATAGCCAGCAGAGAGTAGTCAGTCAACGCTTGTGGGTTGAATAAGTGAATAAATAACGAACTTAAATAAATGAACTTGAGAAGAATATTTCAACAATAAACTTAATTTCACAAATTTGCTGACAGGACTGCTACAAAGAAAGCTTTTTTTGTACCTTCTATTTCTTTTGCAAATAGTACATAACTGTCTCTGCACTCAATTGTTCCTTTATTTTTTAAGAGAGATGACAAGATTTACTGTAGATAGAGGAATAGGTCACAATCAAAGTAGAATGTGGGTGCTTACAGACATGAGGTAGAATATAGTCGGGAACTACAGTTGTATGTGTTTTGAGTCTGTGGAGCTTGATGATCTGGAGTCTTAGTTTTGCCTAATGGGTACAAGAGGATGGCTCACCTACAGTGCAGTGGCCTTTGTATGGGAAATCCCAAAAGATTGGGCTATTCATGGGAGAAAAGGGACCATTTCTAAGTACAGTAGTTCTGCGCTTGGTGAACTTCATCCATTCCAGGATCCTGGGGAAGATGAGCACAGTTGTGTTCATCACTCAGTGTGGAGTTCATGAAAGCAAACAAAATTCTGCCCAAAACTTTTGTTTGTGGTCAGAATAGTTCATGAATGGAAGTGTTCATGAGTGGAAGTATTACTGTGCAGATAAAATTGGCAAGTGAAAGGGAATTCTCCAGGTTTACTGTTTTGGTAAAAGCAAAGGGGGGAAAAAATAAAGAAAAGTATACTTGAATCCTGAAGCTGCAGTTTTTCTTAAAAGTAAATTTTTTTCAACTTCAGTTTCTTGGTCTCCTTTCCAGAGGTGTATTTGTTCTATTCTACTTCACCTCCCCCACCCCCCTGCTGATTCAGTCCCTCCCGGTCCTCAAGGTTGTGCAGAATCCCTATGCTTCAGGCGGTAGAGGGCTATTGACACTGCCTAGGTAGGGACAGTCAAAAGTGTCATCCTGACCTACCTAAAGGTGATATGGAAGTGGCAAGTTCCATCTCTTGAAGAACCATCATCAGGCAGTGGTCTGGTAAGGAAGGGAAAGGTGGTGCTGCGTGAGACGGCAACAGTGAAACCTGAGAAGGAAAACGGTTCCAGTGCACAGCATCCTAGTCCTCACAGGCCAACTTCCTGCCACCAGGTCGCATCAGAAATCAGCTGTCGGCCACTCATTAAAGCTCATGATAGTCTGACATGGTTTTGATATGTGATTGTGGATCATCTAATGCAGAGGACACATTTGCAGAGGTGCCAGGAATGTACAGCAGTGTTCTCATAGGGACACCTGAGAGGGTACACTTTAAAATACCTAGACTTTTGTTCTCCATGCCAATCCTTTATGTGCTATTTTCAATTGTTCCAGTTTATGACGAATGATCCAGAGAGAGAGAGAGAGAGGGAGGGAGTTGATGGTTACTATTTGGTTGTAAAACCCACACTACAGGAAACAGCACTTTATAAACTGTACATGTTCACATCTCTTTTTAATAACGTTAATCCATTTCCCCTGAGCCAGTGTCACGTGAGTAATAGGTACTCTGCCCATATTCGTTTTGGAGATGACAGCTCCTGCTCAGCCCTTGTTGAAGGCATTTGCTTAAAAGTCTGCATTTCACACCTCAAATCCTTGCTTCCTGTAGTCACAACTGATCGATAAAAGCACGAGCTTTGACACAAAAAGAGCCAATCTAGAGCCAATTACATGTAGAACCTCTGCGAGAAAAGCAGGTCGTGTTGGTGGGCCCATGACTCTAAGAAATCACAAGGTCAAGGCCAAGAACATTCAAACCCATTTCAAAGTTTTTATGTGGCTTATAGCAAACAAAGGAATGCCCAACCAATGGGAAAAGTAGAAAATGAAGCATGTGTCTAAAACTAAAGCAACCAGGAGGCACAGAGGCCCAGGACAGAAAGAGGGACTCTCACTTTCATCTCCATAGATACCAGTTGCTCTTCATTCCCAAATTTCATTTCTATAATTTTGTTTTAGTGATACTTTTTTATTGTGGATTTTCCATAAGTTTCTTTTTAAAATTTAACTCATCTGAAATGGGTTTCCATTTCTTCACATTAAAAAAAAAAAAAAAAAAAAAAAAAAATCCTGACTTACCATCAAAAGTCCAGCTAGAAAGTGAAAAAAAAAAAAAAAAAAAAATTAAAGTGCAGGCCAGAGCTCTTGTTTTGAATCATTTTGACATATCTCTTGTCCTTTGAAAAGCAATGTTTCTTTGTCTCTTCTGGGGTGATACTAGGACTTGGGGTGCAGGACCAACTTGTGCTAATTTCCAGTAGATAAATAGATTAGGAGAATACCATGGAATGTTTGTCTGTGTTCTATCAAATGTACATGCTGAACTCCAAATTCCAATGTAAAGGTATTAAGAAGTAGAACTCTTAATAAGTAAGTAACTGATTCATGAAGACAGAGCCTCATGAATGGGCTTAGTGCCCTTAACAAGAGACAAGAATATCGACCTCTTCTTCTCTTTCTGCCTCACGAGGACAGAATAAGTTGACCACTTGCAGCCTCAAGGAAAGCCCTTGACAGCACCCATATATGTTAGCCTAGTGATCTCAGGCTCTGAGCCTCTGAATCTGTGAAAAGTGGATTTCTAAGGCACTCTTTAGTTCTTTTTAATTGGCACATATTGATAATTATTTATGAGGTACAGCAGTATAATTCATTACCTATACATAAAGTGGAATGACCAAATCAAGATAATTAGCATTTCCATGTCCACAAACACTTATTTCTATATATTGAGAAACTTCGCAATCTTCTGGTTCTTTGGAAACGCATCATCTATTGCTGTAGCCTGCAGTTACCATATTATACACAGAACACCAGGATGAGTTGGCTCCATCTAACTGTATTTTGGTATCTGTTATCTCACCTCTCTCTACCTTCTTTATCACAGATCAAACAATAAATGGCAAGTGCCCCATGCCCTCACTTACCTGCAAAAGCTACAAAACTTGACCACACAGACACGTAGAGTACAATTGTTGTCACTAGATTTTCATTTCTAATTATTTTTCCGGGGGTGCTCAGGATTGAACCCAAAGTCTTGTGGATGCACGGCAAGAGCCCTACTACTGAGCCACAACACCAGCCTTGATTTTTAAGAATCAGAAAGTGTGGTCACAGTCTGAAGCAGGCATAGTGAGGTAGATGAACTTCTTGTCCAGTCCTCCATGCCTCGTGGTCTTCAAGGCCTTCCCCAGCAAGACTGAAGGGTGGTTACCCAACTTGCTATGCGACAAGAAGCACTGAGAAAGAAAGACAACACATCCACTGGGTATCAGCAAGGAAGAATTATAGAAACAAACAAAAATGTTGTGTCTAAGCTATCTCTCTTTTTTAAAATTGACATTATCGGGCAGTTACCACATTGTCACACAATAAAATCAATATGATATATTTCTATTCTCACATCAGAAATGTAACAAATTTGTTTTCAAAAAAAAAAAAAGTTAAAAATATACAGCAAATATAAACATGGAAAAAACATATTAAAGAAAACATATTAGAAATATTTGTTAGGTAGATAGATACTACAAATTGCAATAAAAAATGTACACTTCTGGAGTTCATAGTGCTGATAGCATGTGTTAGCTTTTTATTTTTTATTTTTCTATACTTGCGTTTTCTATTTATTAATATTTGTCCTGCAAAATATTTGAAGACTGGCATTAAGTAGGATTCATTTTATTATCACAGAGCTTTGCTCTCTGAATACTTTTGGCCTGTTTTGGGGGAGATCACAGAAGCACTTGCCAATGTCAGCTCCACTTAGTGTCATTTGAGATTGTTTTCAGTCTGTAGAGTCACTTGCTTCAGTTGCTATACAAACAGCAATGGGATGTATATATATATTCTAGATAAGAGTCCTTTGTGTGATTGTTGGCTAAGATTTTTTCCCAACTTGTTGGTTGTATTTGCACTCTGTTGGTAATTTCTTTTCATGCGTAGCAACCTTTAAAAATATGAGCTTTTTAAATTTTTGTAATTTGTAAGTTATTTCCTATTCTACCTTAATGTTCCCTTCGTATGTATTTTTATTAATTTTTCTCAAAATGTATAAAATTCGATTCTACATGACATTAAGGGATGAGAAGTTAGGAAGGCCAGGATGCACTGGTAGAGCTGAATGCAGAGCCAGGGTCTACATCATGGAAGTTTGGATCCTCTGTGTTCCATCATCTTTTACACTCTGACTCAAAGGAAGGGCTCCACAGGAGCTAATAACCTGGAGAAAGACGCAGGTACTTAGACCTGTGATTCCTTATCCTTAGAGATGCCGAGAGAAAACAAGATATTAATCCAGAAACCATAATATGTATTTGAATGTCTAAACAAAGCAATGCATATTGTCTGCACATGTATGCACATTCTGGGCAAAACATGAATTATTTGTATAGAGAGCAAGTTAGGAACCACTGCTTTACACGGAAATCTCCTCTTTGTTTTTCTATCACTCTAAACTAGAGAGTCAGAATAAAATACAACAGCTTCACCTCAGGAAAAGGTGGTGGATATAAAGGTTAACTGTGAGCCACCACGTGATGCACAGTGGGCAGCCAGAGACGGGTGACTAGAACAGAAAGTTAGGATCAAGTACATAAGAAGAGGCATGAGTACAACACATGCCAGGGGACAAAAGTGACAGAAACTGCAGACTAAACCGTGGTCAATACATGCAGTGAGTGTTATGGTTTATGTCTAATTGTCGTGCCAAAGCCTCTTGCAGTCATGGCGCAGACTTTGAGAGTTTGTAATTACTTCATGATTGGTTGGAATTATGGGTGTGAATGCTTCTGGGATTATGGGTATGAGGACTTCCCCCCGTCTGAGGCAGATAACCTGAATGTAATTTAAGAGAGAGAGATTTCTTCTCTGCAACCATTGCTACTGTTACTCCTCCCCTTTGCTCTTGCCCTTTGCTGCCATGAATTGCTTCCCTCTACCATGTGCCCCTCTGCCTTGGAGCCAAGCTGAATACGGACTGACACCTCCAGTAACTGTGAGACAAATAAACCTTTTCTTCCTTCATTTTGCGTGTCAAGTATTTGTCCCAGCAATGAGAAAAGAATAACTGAGACAGTGACTGTTTACATCATAAGACATGTTACAATAAAGGGTACATTGCCATTAACCCCCTTCACAATACTCAAAAGGCCCACCTTACTTTGAACACCTCATGTCTTGGCAAAGGTGTCTTTTGCTGTAATGCACTGTTTTAAATTTAAACTTCCATCATGTTTTGCAGTCACCCATGTGGTTTGATCTAGAAATGGGTTTTAAGATGAGTATAAAAACCTCCAACGCTATGGCCCTCCTGCAAGTCTAGGCTCCCCAGTTCTCTTCTTCAGTTACCCTTCTATTTCCAGAACTTCTTGGTCTATGGATAAAAGAGCCCAAGGTATCACCGCCTTCCTGTGAGATCAGAACTTCCTTTCAAACTCAGCAGAAGACACCTAGTACCTGAAGCTTGAACCAGCCAAAACCAAGACAGAGAAAGGAAGTCTAGCAGCTCAGTGAGGAAAAACCAGATGAGAACAGAAGAGCCTTCTTGTACCCAACACCCCAGTCTAACCGACAATCTTTCCTACACCATGAGCATTAAAGTCAATCAGTGTGGAAAACTGCCAGCCCAGCGTGACATTTTAGCTTTATTCCCTAATGCCTTTTCTGTGCGTATGTAAGGAAAATAGATAGAAATATATGGTTAACTTGTGGTGATTTTTGATCTGGAGTTTGAGGGATTTTTCAAGTAATAAAAAAGCCTGGCCACCTGGGGCAAAGATATTCACTCAGTGAGCAGAAAAAAGAAAAAAGTAGAGAGATTGCTTGGAGAAAAATGAATTGAGAGCTGCCCGAGAAGGACCTACTACTGAATACAATTTCACTGCTGGAATGACACAAACCCCCAAGGAGAAAGCTCCGGAGGAGGTGTGCGTCAGAGAGCCCTTGGAGGGAGATACAGGCATCGCTACTTGAGAATTATGGAAGAAATTCTCAAGCCTGGCAGGGTACCCAGCTGGCTGGTAGGTTAAATTGTGTACCCCACAAAGTCATACCAAAGTCCTAAACCCCCAGTACCACAGTATGTGAACTTACATGGAAATAAGATCATATTAGATATGCTTAGTTCAGTAAGGTTATACTAAATGGGCCACTAATCTAGTACGAGTATTATAATTCAGCTCTGATATGATCAAAGGGGACCACTCCTGAATCCAAATATCATTATGCAGAGCATGACTAGGAGCTTTAGATTTTGCATATCTAGGATCAAATCCTCACTAAGCAATAGCTGGTATATATAGCCTTAAACAAATTCTAAACTACCTCCATCAGATATCTTAATCAGAGGTCCTACACAAATTAATGCTATGTAAACAACTGCCACTTATTTTTGCTCATGAAGCTTAAGGGTAGCTAGGTGTTGGCTGATGTAGGCCAGGTAGGACCAGCCTCAGCTTTCACCTGGGCATTGCAGTAGATATGACATTGTTTTCTTGTGTCTTGTGTCTTGCTTGAGACCAGCAGACTAGTAATTATATCAGGAGGGTAACTGTCAGACTTTCATTAGCCCTTGGCTCAAAACTGTCACTTTTGCTTGCATTCTGTAGGCCACAGTCAAGCCTACCATGTGCAGGTCTTGGAAATCCATACCATCTCCATTTGGAAGAAGAGAAGGAGACCCTGGATATTTGCTGGATGAGTGAAGTAACAATATTCTCTGAATCTGTTTTCTTAGCTGCAAAATGCAAATAAAATTAGGGCATAGTAGTACAGCTATCTATATTGTTTACATTTAAAATTTGGAAGATTTCACGCAGAGAATTTGATTTTTCTCTTTAAAATTAAAAAAAAAAATGTGTAAGTCTGGGTTCCTAACTCTACCTGGCAATAACTGACTGCAGATTGAATGGGTTTCCCCAAATTTTAGAAGAACTGGCCTGGTTCTGCATGTGGCCCAACAGTGCTTGCATATACGTTCCCTTTTACTTCACACCTAGACATCTGAGCTTGAGGCTCCTTCTGTGGACCAGCCCAGGAGGGTACACGGTGCAGCTGTATATGCTAAAGGCCCCTAGTGGGTTTCCCCCAAGGAACCTCATAAATGAACTTAACATTGTGAGGTAAGAAAAAGAAAAGGCAAGAGCTGAGTTCAAACATATCTCTTCCATGAAGACTTGTCTCTCCCACTGGGGTCCCAGCTCTCATGGGTAGGAAAGGATCTTTTATAACACTGATGAAAGGCAGTCTTTCTATTCAGTAAATCTTCAATGTTCAATTCTCAAAATTCTTTCAAAATTTTCAAAAATGCAGGGCTCCACAGGCAGCTACAGTTGACCACTGTGTACTTTGGTTTTCTTTCCCTAAGTGAAATTTTTGGGTCTATGACCTGAAAGGCCATGACTTGAAGGTTGAATTCTGGCTACCAAACTTAGCCACACATCAGGAAAATAAAAAGATTTCTAGGCTTGCAGCCTTTTTAATCTTCTAAGATCCTAAAATTCTGACTTCTTTTCTTCCTGGTTATTCTGATGAGCAGATAAATTTCAGACATTCAGTTAACAAACATCTTGAAGGGGAATGTTGTTTCTCTTGTCTACTGCCAGCACATCCAATGGGTACTCTGTTCTGCCTTATGAGGGAGGTCACCTGATCGCATTTTGAGATAGGAAAATGTAGGTAAGTAGAATGTTTCTCACATTTCCATAGAGCTATGGGTGAGACACAATATTTTCATAAGAATAGGAGCAAACTCTATATGGCTGTTATGGTTGATTCATTTAATCAACTTGAGAAGCTGAGAACCTTAACTAAGCGAATTAGCAGTTCTGTATCCTAGGATGCAGAGGGAATGCCGTAGGGTGACTGTTTATGCCCTAGGATGTTGTGATGGTTGATTTATTGTGTTAACTTGAGAGGTTTAACCAAGTATCTCAGTATGGGGTAAGGGTTCTCACTTTGTAAGAATGCTGAGCCCAAGTGACAATAGGGCATGAGGTGGTATAGGTGCTACACTTGTCTAGGGCAGGTGTCCTGCATACCATAGAAAGGAACTGAGGAAGGACTAATTTCTAGCGCTTAGGAGGAGCTCCAGTCTTCACCTTCAGCTTGGATATCATGTCCAAGCTTCTAGCATAGATGGTCAGCCTCAACTCGAGACTCTTCAGCTTTCCATCACAGACCCATTTGGCTCTTGATACAGACATGTACAGAACATTGCAGTGAGTTACGGATCTTGGACTAAACTCTTCATCTTCCAGCGTACACACACCCTCTACATGATTCCTCAGCAAACTCTGTGGCTGCCCATCACAAAACCAAACCTGTAATTTCTTCTACATTTATGTACCTTGTGGTATACCTGTTTCTCCAGTGAACCCTGACTAATACAATGACATAAAATCACAGGTTATGGCGTAGTGTGCTCTCTGTAAATTCAGTAAGGCTTCATAACATTTGGAAGTCATGAATTCACAGTGTCAGAGTTGTCCAAGGGCTGCAGGAGGAATTGCATTGCTCACTGAAAAGCCAAACTCTCAAATTTATTTTCATAATCTATAACTATGGCCAAATAACTCAGAAAGGACTTCAACTCTGAAAAGTCAGTATTACTTTATGAAAGTATTATGAAAAGTTATTTAATAACATAGACCCTCTGTTTCATATCTGCACTCCCAAACATTTTTTCAAAAAGTTTCAAAAAATAAAAAAATTATTCACACTTCATTTGGTAATGAATACCTGACCTGAATTTCTATTGTAGCAAAATCTAACCTGTACTATGAAGCTATTTATAGCCTTTATATATCCATATTAGGGTAAACATTTATACATCTAACTAAAGAATTATTAATGTGTTTGTTTAGAATGCTTTACTGAATTTAATAATTGAATTTAATAATTCAATTTATTATTAAATTCAATAAAGGTGTTATATTTAATAATGTATTATATTATAGTTATAGCAGCTGAGAATTTCTGAACTAAACACATCTGACTATAAGGGTTTTAGAGAAGGAATCACATGCTGAGAAAGGATATTGGAGTAATTCAGTTGCGCTTTTTAGATTCTATTGCCTTCTCAGAAATGGAAAGTAAGCATGTTCATCCGACTACTCATATATCAAGGACATTATCTGGCGTTTAATCTTCAGACAAGGAAAGATGAGTTTATTTTCAGAATCAATAAACCTTAATTGCTGTCTACTATGTGTCATCAAACTCTATGTTCCCACATTCATTAGTTTATCTGATCTACAGTTCGGCTCTGCGCGTAAGGTATCCTCAAACCACACCTCATTAGCGAAGATAAACCTCAGTGAGGTTTTAGTACATGCCCTGCAATCAATCACACTGACAGAGGACACAATCATAATTTGAAACTAGGATACTTGATGATGATTTTCAGATAATTGAGGAAGTTATCCGAGCCACACTATCTATGGTATTATATAATGGCAGTTCTCACAGACTTGTACATTTCAAAACCTCTAAAAGAACAGATTTATAATTTTCTGATATCACTAAAAAATGATAAATTGATAAGGTGACAGATATGCAAATTAGCCTAATTTAATCTTTCTGGAATAAATACGTAAATCAAAATATTGCACGGTAGCCTACCAGGATACTTAGTATTTATCAATTTAAAATACAAGTCATTTTGTATTTTTTATCATAATTTTCTTTTATTTTAAAGTGTAAACACACACACAAGCAAAAGCAAAGACAGAAACAGGGTAACATATAGAAATGCATATGCTATGGATTTTCTAAACAAGAATAGCTGGTTAACAATGATTGATGTATTATTTATTTTTATCATCAAATCTGTTACTCAAATTAACAGATAAAATATCAACAAAATTTTGAAAAAAATTAAAATAGATTGATTTCTGAAAACATGTTCAATACCTAAAAGTACTAAGAAATGTAGAATCACTACCGTGTATGGCTTTCTCAAATAAAAAGTTGTTAAAATAGTAACAGCCACTGAGCATTTACAACATATCATGTAAGTCATATTAGTATTTCTAGTTTCTGCTGTATCCGTGGACTTTATGCTTGTGACAGTGAGTCTAGATTCTTCTGACAGGTGCTCAGAAGTGACCACAGTCTGCAGTCTTAAACTCCAGTATGCTAGAATTCAAAGTCTATCTTCCCTACTCTTATGAATTTTGATTTTCATTAAAAGAAAGAGCCCAGCAGATTTTAAAGAAGATAGAAGAAGCCTTTAAGGTAAGCATAGAAAACTCTGCTCACTGGCAAAATGAAGGATTTTACTCAGCCTCTGATCTCTTTCTGGTGTGTCTGAAATTCCACCGTCATAAGTTGACTCATTTGCATCGAGCCGGTTCTTCCTGACATCTCCTTTAACTGGCAAAACCTCACGGAGAAATAACAAAGGAAGCTCCAAATACTCTGGGGCCAATGTATTTGTTCTGCTCAACTAACAAACACAAAACACCTGTTCAATACGCGAAACTACAGTATGTCTGCCAGGAAGGCGAAGACACACAAGACACTTTTCCGCACTCCCCCACAACGCAAGCCGCAAGTGCCAAGAGGACGGAGATGGTGCTTACCACACTGACACGTGCAAAGCATTTCCAATGGAATTGCACTGAAAATAGATCTTCTGTTGACAAGCAGTTCCAGTTCAACAGGCCTCCACACATGTGAGCATGTTAACATGCATGGTAGCCGTCATTATTTAAATTTGTTTCACGCATTCTAGTTCTTCGGAAATGTAAAGAGGAAATAAAGTTCACTTGGCTCTGGAATGGAAGCTGAATTTTTCTCTGCTGATTTTGCTGATTTCAATATGAAACCGTTCTAACATTCTATTACTTCAACCAGTACCTTCCAGTCAGACCCTCAATGTGCATTTCTTAATCTAATTCCATAGTTTACAGATCTGTTAAAATGCCTGTTATCTGGAAGGCTCAGTCCTAGGCACACAACAGCACTCACAGAACAGCTTTGTGTGTGGGTGACCTATCCCACACATGTCAAGACATGACTACAGTCACACAGTCAGAACACTAACAAGGCCATGCATGCTGCTCAGCACCTCTAGCTCTCCTCATATAGTCACGTAGGGGGGGGAAAAAAAAAAAAAACTTAAGCATGTGGTGCACCGAATAAGTCAAGATGACAGGGGAAGAGATGTCCTGGGCATAATGTTAGGATAATGTCCCCCGTGGGAGCAGAAAGAGGTAGAGATGGTTGTAGGCTGATGTAAGCAGGGGTGGACTTTTTCCATTAGGCGGCAGATCGCGGGGGGCTTTACCTAGTCATTTTGCTTCGCTAACAGGAGCAGGGCTGCTGAGCTTAGTTTTCATTTCTCCCCACTGCTACTCTCCTGACACTTATTACAAGTCAAGTAGCAATATTGCACTATCCTCGGGGGAGAATATTCTCTCATCTGACTGTCATGTGGGAGAGAAGGCAGAGAAAGCAGCTTATTTGTTCACTGTATAAATTCTCCTTCCCTTCAACCCAGAGGAGACCAACAGCATGATATTTGCAAGTAGATACAGCTGCTAAAAGAACCCCTTGCTTTCCACCCAAGCTGTCCACTACCCAGCAATTAATTTCTAAATCCATCATTTAATTACGAGCCCGAAAGGACACCGAACATGAACACCGCTGAACATTTACATATTTAATTGGATTAGATTTCTGACTTTCAGATCTTGGCAATTAACTGATCTCCATGTGTTTTCTTTAAATACTTATATGATTTATCTCTCATATTTGTGCCTATGCTTTCACTGTCTAATATTTTTGTTGGAAAATTGTCCTAGTTCAACATCATTATATAAGCAGGCAAACACAACTTCATGAATAAGCCGGGTAAGGCTCTAGCTAATGAGATATATGTTTACAAATAAAACTATCCAGTTTTCCCTTTAAAAGTGAAAGCAGTTCAATGAAATAACATGAACTTGCTCCCTTTTCATTTATGCAAGGTCAATAGAAAGGCATTCTTCCGACCAAATTTAATTTTAGCTTATCTGTTACCCAATTAAAACCACCATGTCACCTGACCTTCAGATGTAGTTCCATACTTTCCAGGTATGGTTCAAAAATAGCTAAAAGTTTTTACTTGGGTTAAGTTTGAGAAACAATTCGCTGACAGTAAAATAAAGCAGATTTAACACATTTTATTATGAAATATCCCTGCTCTTGGAAAAGACCTTTACAGTCTCCTGCTTTCTAGAAGGGACAGAGAATGTGCATAGAGAAGCTGGTCCTTATTGATGTGATTGAAAAACTATGAAAGACAGGAGGGCAATCTAGAATTGTGGTTTAGGAGGATAATCTCCACAGTGGGGCATAGCTGGCTGTTCATGCCACACGCATTATTTTTTGTCCATAAGTGTGACCCCACCCAGGTACCAACACTGTCTAGATGGAAGCACACCATCCTCCCTAAATTGGTCTAACAATGGCACTAACGTCACAGGGTTAAATGAGGTAACAATTTGTAAGAAATGTAGTCCCTAGTACATAGGGAGAACTGCAGTTATGCTTGTGGTTATTTTAATATCACATTGTTAAGCTGTATGTCCCATTGGCCTGAGGCCTGAAATCATTGCAGCTCTTATTAGATTTTTAAAACTTCCAAACCTTATTAAAAGTCATAAGGTATGGCTAGCAGCCATAGATTTAGGACCAGCTTCACTCACAAAAACTGTGTGATCTGGAATTTGGAAGAACTCTGTCATGGAATATATTTAAAAGAATCAAGTTTGATGGCCAGATTACTCCAATTCATTCTTAGTACAGAAGAGGTGAATTTTGGAAAAGAATGTTGGATGGGAGGGGCAAGACCTTGAATTTGGAAAACCTGTCACTCTTCTTCAGCATTCCACAGCTCAAGTTCTTTGACCTGGAGCCGACAGAAACTTCTTCTGCTAAGAACGAGTCATACGAGTCATAAAGTCAACTTTATCCACTCCACATAATGAGCCTGCATTGACAGTCTACTGATGGCAGGAGTTGAAGTTTTTCATCTTTGCAACAGTTTAACCCCCTCCCAATCAAGCAGAAGAAATCACCTGGATACTGCTCAAACGTTATCTCAAGTTCCAAGCTTTTGTTGTCTTTAGCAGCTGTAGGAAATTAAAATAGAATTCCATCTGACTTTTAAAACAATCCATGCTTGTGTTCCATTTTTTTTCAGGCAATACTAAAAGGCATTCAGAAGAAATAAAAGCCTCTTCTAATAGGACATACAGCTACTGAATCCATCAACGGATGCATCCAGGGATGCCCAGTTTGCTCTTAGGGTCTAAGAACTTTCCAAAGACAGGAAGCTTTGGTGGGGAGACATTTTAGATCTAAACCATACCAATATGCTTTAGATCTTTTCTACGCAAATAAATACACATACTGTGAGGTTCATATCTAGAAGCCCCCCTCCCCCCAAGAGACTCATGCACTCATAAGCAGGAATTTTGGAAGACTAGTCCAATTTTTCAGTTAGAAACTGGCTATAGTTGATTTGCTGTTAGGAAGCAGGGTCTAGTCCGAAGTGGTCGAACATTGCTGGGGCTGTGAGCTAGAAGGGCAGATCTCTCTCCATGTCTTCTTCAATCTGTTTCCTGGATACCGTGGCATCAGCATCTTTTCTTCCATCTCACTCATCTACCATGCAGTTTCTCTAGATGAGTCTGCTGAATACGGATTGAAACTTCTAAAACATAAACCAAAAATAAACCTCAACTGCAAACACATGTATTTGTCCCGAGGATGAGAATGTGACCAAGACAATGTATATCTATGTAAATATCGACCGCTTGGCAATTGATATTTTTTTTACTATGTGTGTAATTATGTCTCTCCATGTAAAAAGATACAGATTTACATATCCTTTATCATTTTTAATGGGTCCATTGCTTTCCAAGGTATTAACACACCATTATATATTTTACCTAGCTTTCTTATTATACAAGCAGTTTTCTTATTTATTTACTCCCCAGCTAAGTACAGAACACCTGCCTTGTGCCTAGAACAGCTTCAGGTAGTAGGGTTACAGCCACGTGCAAGAGGCAAGATTTCTATCTTCGTTAACCTTATACTCGAGAGAGTAAGACAAATAATACAATAAAGGTTTGTAAAAAGGATATGAGATGAATTATTGCACTGACAGAAGATACACATCTAGTTTTATATATGCTTCTTGGAGCTGTAGTCCATTGGTAGAAATTAGAAGCGACTAGTTTTCTATTATTAATGTATGATGCATTTCTCCCCCTAAAACTGGTGGTCCTAAACAGGATGGTCCTGATATTTATACAGTGCCTCTCAGGTGAGCTCTCATTGTGCTCACCTTTAGAGAAAAAAAAAAAAAAACACCTCTTGGGATCGCTAGCAGGAAGAGGAAATGAATTTTCTCCAACCTCTGGCTCCTCGCTGACCGTGCTGAATGTCAGCCTTTTAACCGTCAGCCAGAGCTCTTCCCATTTATTCTAGATGAAAATTCATGGCATTTTTGCAGGGTTTTTCTCTGCTCAAGATGTTTAAAAAGTTGTGTAAGCAACCAACAAATCATCTCCTACCCGAGAATATGCTACTATTAATAAGTTGCGGTGGTGCTTGATTAATATTTGATATCCACGCATCTATTGCTCTTATAAAATATGTGCCTTTCTTTTCGTCCTAGCAGAGCATGCCGGAAAGCTCCTTCTATGCCCAGGCAAGCGTCTGAAAACACAACTGCTCAGGGCTTTTTGTGTTGTCAGAATCTGCAGTGAATTCAAAGATGAGTAGTAATGCTGGAACTCAGCAAGGGCATGAAGGAAAAGCTTATCTGTGAGCTTGGATCTAACAGTTCTGGACTAAACTGTCACCGCCTGCTGCTTCAAAGAGGCCATCAACCTGCAGAAAGGGCAAAAGGACCTTTCGGTATCACCCAGAAACATCAGCTAATATTTACTGAGTGTCATCACTGCGCTAGGCATTGTGACAGGTGCCCACCATATGTAACCTATATGCTTCCAAAGTAGGCACTCTCATGGCATCTGTCTCAGTAACTTCATAACTAAAATGTGAAGAAGTTAGATAATTTGTCCATGGGGTGGATTCAAGCACTCTTTTATGAAGTTGGCTACTGCTCATATTCTCAGATATTTCAGTATAGAGGTACAATCACATACACATACACACACACAAGCACACCTTTTTCTACACACAGATCACATAACACACCCATAAACACATAAATCCTACACATAAATACACACAAAAAGGAACTACCAGCCGCCATGTACACAGCCAACACACACCACGTACATGTAATACCTTATATACAGACATATATATATGGGACTGTCAAATATATAATGGATGATTAAACGTTTAAAAATATCATTAAGGAAGCCGGGCGTGGTGGCGCACACCTATAATCCTAGCACTTGGGAGGCTGAGGCAGGAGGATCAGTGCGAGTTCGAGACCAGCCTGGGCTACAAAGTGAGCTTAAGGCCAGCCTGAACTGCACAGGGAAACCCTGTCTCAAAAAGACAAAAATAAATAAATAAATAAATAATAAAAAATAAATAAAAATATCATTAAGGAAGAAACTTTTAATCTCTCCCCACTATGCAAAACAAGAAAATTACTCCCCATCACTTTCCTCACTTTGAACACACTTATCTGATCCATTCTTGGCACCATCCGAATTTCCGGGAGTCCTCTTTCCTAAATGTCTTTCCTCAGTATGGGCAAAAATACAGTGACTGCGGCTTCCATGTGCCATGCCAGGGAAAGACGAGCTCCTGAAAACATGAGTCTGGGCCCCGTGCACCAGGTCAGGCCCCACATCCCATTGTGTTCTTCTCTGAAGTCTAAGTGACCACGAAAGGGCAATGATTTGAATCCCTTCAGAACATCTATCTAGTCAGCCAAGACAGGACAAGTAAAACCATTCACAAAGGAAGACTTCATGAACTGCTTCAGAGAGTGGCCGCGGTGATGGAATAACTGCGTTTGAAGTAAAGGGGCCTATTTTATGGGCATTTAAAGACAATGTCATCTATTGTAGTCATTTCTTTTTTAAGTGTATTTGATACAGGGTCTCACTACACAGCACACTCATAGTGATCATTCTGCTTTCAGGGTTAGGGTTAGGGTTAGGGTTAGGGTTAGGGTTAGGGTTAGGGATCACTCATAGTGATCATTCTGCTTTCAACCTCCACAGCGCTGGGATTACAGGCATGTGCCACCATGCCCAGACTCAGTGGGAAGCTCAGAACACCCCAGGATGGGGCCGGTGTGGCATGTAATGCCAGGGACCAAAAGCCAATCCCTGCACTTGCCTAAGCAAACACTTAATAAACTGAACTTTCCCGCTGACCCTGCAGCCATTTTTTTTTAACTTTGATTTTTATTGTACCTTCGGTCACTTCTCACACAGCATAGGCATAAAACTAACACACGTGCCACACCTTTTACATGCCACACATTTGGGAATATATGAAACGATACATAGGCTCATACATACATTCTTAACTATCCCCAAACTGAGCTAATTATTAAGTAGTAAATGCCCAGAGTGAAGGACACATGAAGGAACTTTAAAGTATGTTAAATCAATTGCCTCTTCCAGAAGGTGGAAGCAGAAGTATAGATAGATTCTAAATTGGTTAAGGAACTGTATGTGATACAGCAGGAAAAGTCTGGTGACATTTCAAAGGGGCTCCATAAAGGGGCTGTTGTGGAGCTTGCGAGTCTCTGATGAGCTCCGAGCTCAGGAGTGGAAGTTTCAACCACACTCCCACACTCAGCGATCTGAGGGCTCACAGCTCATCCATCAAGGTCTCTCTCTCTGGGATGAGGAGTGCGGTTCTTCATCCAATCTGACATTCAGAGCTGTGATGGTTTAGATCTAAAATGCCCCACAAAAGCTTCATGTCTTCAGAGGTGAAGCTTTTGGAAGTGGAGTGAATGGCAGGGGTACTATACTTACCAGCAGATTGGTGAGTCTGTGGTTGGACATGTTGGTTGGAGATGGGGCCTCACTGAAGTCAGGTTGCCAGAGGCATGCCTGGGAAAGGCTCACTTGGGCGCAGATCTTCCCTTCTCGCTCAGTCTTTTGTCTCCCATGACATAAGCACCTTCCTTCACCATGCCCGTTTGTCAAGCCTTTGCTGCTATGGAGTCAGCCAGAAGTGGATAGAGCCCATCAGAATGCCAAGCCAAAGTGAGCCTCTTCTCCTTTGACTGACAAGTGTCGGACATCTTCTTCGCCAGCAATGGGAAAGTGACTAGCACAAGGGTTCTCTGCAATTATACCTCCCTGGAACTTTCACACCCTGAAATTCTCTTTAGCACAATGAAGGACTCTGTGTCCTACATATTCCTACCCATACAAGACACACAACCCTCTTCTACATTTTTTCTTGCCTAAATCAAAACCACACACCCTGGTCTTAGTCATTACAGTGGAAAGAAGTTTCATTTGAGTGTTTTATCCCTTACCAGCCTCTCCATCCTCTGAACTTCTACAGGATGTATTAGCCATAACACCTGCTTGGCATTTTGATGCATGTGCTACCACATCATTAGGTATGTCAAGAGATAAAAATGCTGTATTATATTCTGGTTGCCCGGAGACCCTCTCGCCATTTATTATTCAGTAGCTGTCATAGCTTTAGAGGGATAGCAAAACAGCAATTATCGATTTTGAGGTTCAAAATAGGATTTTGAAACTTGGAAATAAATGGAATCTTAAAAGGCAGATGCTTTTGATTTGTAAGATACTAGATTTTTGAGAGAGAAAAGGTTTGTTGAGTTCTAAAATTTTGCCTTCAGCTCTTAAGAAGTAACACCCAGGGGATAACATAAAGTTTACTTGATAAGCACAGTTTTAGGGTGAATTTATAATGACATAAAAGCAAGATTTTTTTCTATACAAAATAAAGTAAATTGCAACAGCTAACACAGAAGGAAACACCAGAGAGGAGAAGGGGTAGCTTTAAAAATGAAAAAATATTACTGTTCGCTGCAAACTTCAGCCTAATTACTGATGGACACTTAAGGGTCTTGGGAACGGGCAGTGGTTGGGTCTCACTTTGAGAGATACCTAAAAGGCAGAGACCTACAGGAAAAGAGTAAGGAAGTCTTTAAGTAAAAATGAAAACACAGTGTGTCTCATGTGAAAATGACTAAGTTCTTCCCCGTAAATTTACCAAGGTACAAGAGGGTTAGCTCTCACTAAAACAAAAATTTCTAACATTTTGGGTGTAGCAAAATAATAGCACTCAGAGTGTATCTCTATTCTAATGCACAGAACCTGTGAAAATGTTACTTTATATAGCAAATGAAACTTTGAAGATGCAATTAAATTAAAACCCTTCAATGTATCCAAGGTTTTCCAGTGGACCTGGAGGGAAAGAGCATTGTACAGTCAGAGAGGGTAATGTCAAGATAGGAGAGAGAGAGAGAGAGAGAGAGACAGAGACGGAGACAGAAGCAGAGAGACAGAGAGACAGAGAGATGGAGACAGAGACAGACAGAGACAGACAGGGAGACAGACAGAGACAGACAGAAACAGACAGAGACAGACAGACAGAGACAGAGACAGGTCATATAGCAATGGAACCTTAGCTCAGAGTAGGGGAGAAACTTGAAGATGGTGTGGTGCTGGCTTTCAAGGAGAAAAAGGGAGTGTAGGAGGTACCTAGAAGCTGGAAAATAAGAAAGTGCACTGAATTCTAGATCTCCCAGAGGGAGTTCAGCCTGTTTACACCAAAATTCTAGGGCTTGTGTTGGGAGTGATTCTGAGGTTGAACCCAGGGCTTTCACCATGAGCTACATGAGCATCCTTTTTTTTTCACTATTTTATACAAGGTCTCACTAAGTTACTAAATTGTACAACCTGGATTCAAATTTATAATTCTCTGAGATTCCTAGAATTGTGGGATTACAGGTGCATAGCACCTATCTGGCTGATGTAGGACTTCTAGCTTCCAAATTGTGAGATAATAAAGTTGCCTCACTTTAAGCACCAGATTCATTATAATTTGCAGCAGAATCAATAGGAAACTCAAACATAGGGCTTGCTAATGGTGAGAAGACTCCCGACAGCTAAATCAAAGCTATGAAACTGAAGTCGTTGAATTTGAGATGGGAAGAATCCACATAATTAGTCATTCTGAGCTGCCAAGTTGGCATTAGTCCAAAATTAGCATGGCCGAGCATTTGAAATTTTCTATGTTTGTTTCAGGAATCCACAAGAAAATAGGAGGGACTGTAAGCATGATGCAATCTTACAGTCATATGGACAAAGCATCAGAAAATATGGCAAGGTGCTCGAAAATTGAGGCCATGCTCAGGGTAACAGACCCAGAAAACCAAGGCTGCTTAGCTACACTCAACACTTGTGGAGAGAATAGGACAGTCACATCCAGATATGTCCTGCTCCATTCCCCATGCTTATAGGCTAGAAGAGTTTAACAGAATCTGGGGCAAAAGGAGAGGGTGAGCAAAATTGTCAGCATAACTGATAGTAAAGGTTAAATTAACCAAACTTGTAAGTGTTCATTTGACTGATGATTTAATTCACATTACTGGAAGTGACTTTATTTCTTCATCCCGGGTAGAATGGAAGTCCAGCTCAAAGCAAAAAGATCTAGTAACTTATATCCACTGCTAAAATTAACTTTTGCAAATAACATATAAATGCTCTAGGAAAAAAACAGCAGGTATTCTATCTGTCCATGCAGCACTGAATTTAAAGAACATTGCAACACTGTCTGATAGAAAATATGACAGAATCATCAAGCTGGCTCTCTGAGGATGTCTCTCTGCCTTTGCTATAAATCAGCCTCATCTGAAAGCTTTACAAGCATTGGTGCCTCAGTTGTACCACTGCAGACTCTGAATTAATTTGTCTACTTTGCAATCTTGTCATTAGAATTTTTTGAACTACCATCAAGAAGACTGGCATGCAGGTGAATTCAAAATCCACTGCCAATCCTCACTCCTCCACCAGGAGACAGTTTTGCAGTTGAATTAGCCTGAGGTTTAATCAAATCTCTTCATACCTACAGTGTGATCCTCACTACATGACTACATCCTGCCTCAAATTCTTCACCTGTTAGCATCTGGTTAAGTAGAATTTATTAAGAAAATAAGATTGCTTGAAAATCTTGCACATAGTATACAATGATGTTTACTAGTTAACCACTATTGTTCTTGGTCCATGCCTGGACCAAGTAGTCCTAGCGTTTTGTGAGATAAAGTAGGAGTATCACAACTTCAAACTCAAATGGGCAACTTAGTGGCTGGGTGAGAGATGCTGTCTCACAATGCTGAAAACACATAGAAAGGGCTAAGAGGGCTGGTCAGATAGCTTAGTGGATTAATCACCTGCTTAAGCAAGCACAGAGACATGGGTTTGATCTCCAGAACCACATGCCATTCCAGAACCACCCCTGTCCACGCTGAGCCAGCCAATGAGACCAGCCATGGAGGCACACGCCTGTAAACCCAGCGCTGGGGAGGCTGAGTACAGGAGGATCATTATGATTCTGAGCAGCTTAGTAATACCCTGTATGAAATACACTTTTTATAAAGGCTAGGGATATACCTTAGTGTGAAGACCCTGAGTTCAACACTAGTAGTCACATACACACACACACACACACACACACACACACACAAAGGGAGAGACCGAGAGACAGAGACAGAAAGAGACAGAGACAGAGATATAACATGACAGAGGATACCTGTAGATCCTCACTCACCATGAGCTGTAGCTACTCTAATGCATAGAAATTTTTCCAGCATCATAGAAATGAAAATCTTAAATCAACAAATAGCAAGCTCTGTGGTCTCTCTCACTTGGTTTAAGGTAAAAGAGAGGCTCGTTAATGGTCAGTGCTCTCTGACATGACATGATCCACCTGCAAGTTACCTTTCTTCAGTTGATAAGTCCCCCTGCTTATGTAGAATGAATAGTGAGTTCCCATGCACTGCACCTGCAGTGAAAATGTTAAAGCACAAATCTTTCTTATGTAATTATCTCATTTGTACAATAAAAATATAAATAGAACTCAATGGCTTGCTAATGTATAGGAAAGGGAAGGTCCTCTGCATAGAAAATCATGTCAGAAGGGCCCAAACTTCCCTCCCATTATGCACCATAAGGTTTTTCCACAGTACAGGCAATAATGTGTTCAAAGGTTTCTGCATTTCAAATATATAAGAGGGCTTGGGGACCTCTCTATCATATTTCCAGGAGGAAAATCTTTTCATCTTCAAAGAATACACTTACTACTCAGCAAAGATGATTACAAAGTAAGACAAATGGAATGATTCTGCCTGAAAAGTGATGTACAAAAAAAAAAAAAAATACATGTATAAATACCAAGTAGTTGAGAAACATCAGAAGTTTATATAATTTAAAAAAAAGATACTGTACATAAGGTACAAACAAGGTCTCTGGAGACAGCCCTTGCCACGATTATTAACAAATGCACTGAATATGTGGTGAGATTTAAGGGGCAATACTAGAATAGAAAGTATAATGCCCAAAGGAAAAGGTTCTAGCAGCTTTGCTAAGCTGCTGAGGCCTTCCCTGAATTTCCTTTTGCTTACTCTCTCTGTGCCTTGATTTCATCATGAATTGAATCAAGCTAATGAGAGTGTCTAAATCTGGTGACTGTAAGGAAGATTAAAAATAAAGGATTTTGTTCTGGTCCGTGGTACAATATTAATGAGAATTAACTACTCTTCTATCTAAAATATTCATAAATAATAGACTACAGTGACACAATGAAGTATTTCATAGACATGTCTAGTCAGTAACTTCAATATAGATTAAAAAATATTGAAAAGAGTTATGTATTCAGTGCCTTAGTTACACTGGCCATGTCACACATATTTGGTGTTCTCATGTGGGTCCAGAGCAATACGAGTGCAGATGAATATATTTCCATCATGCTGGAACAAAGGTCTCTAAGTGAAAAAATCAAGCTGAGTCATCTCTTTTATTTGATGGAAGATGAAAGGGAAATTTGTACCTTTTCCCTCTACTGGGTAGAAAAATATACATTACAGTGGCCTCTCTCTTCCAAGAAATCCTCTGTATAACACTTTCTTCCTCCTCAGTTTTCATGTTCTCCAGACAGACACTGCACTGTTGCCAGCCAAACCTGTGTATTAGGCAGTCTTTGCCCGGACCTGGGATCTAGGGCCATTAACAACTACTACATTATTTCCAAGATATAAGTAACGTGGCAGAATCCCCTTATAATTATCCATTCTTTCCTTCTGCATTACTCTGGATCTTTTTCTAGCCTCTCTAAGACCTCTAGCTGGCCATTCAGAGACTCCTTTTTACCTCCTCCCTATCCCTTTCCTATAACCTCCAGCTAGTAAATCAACAAGATGTACAAATTTGGACAAATGAAGGATTCTATTCAGTCGTAAGTAAATGGTAGCAAATCACTTGTGGGTCAGCAAAAAGCACTCTTCAACTACAAAGCATGACAGATTCACTTTATCTACGCAGTTTAGTATATTTAATCATGTCTGTAGTGTAACCTATAACCAAATATCTGTTAGGCTATGTCTATATGCATATGCCAGCTTGAGAGGAAAGTGATGAAATTACCTAAATGGGCATCACTTCTGTGAATTTCAAAGCTATCTTTCTTGCTAAACTGATTTATATATAGAAATGCATAAAGAATAAACGCATGTGGATCACAGAGTGAGTCATGGTTTGGAGTTGCTGGAGTTACGACACTACTCTCTATACATATTTTAGTAACACAAAAAAAGTCATGATTCCATTAGAGCAAATACTGTAGACTGTGGCTACCCATACAGAAGCAATAAAGCCTATTGATGAGAAAAGACCTGAGTTCAAGTTACATGGACTTAGGTCCTAGTCTAAGCAGTGAGGATTTTAGACAAGTGCCAAAATTAGGCAAGTGTCTACCTTCTCGAATGTGCAATATGGAACTGCTATAAGCCTTGCCTCTTAACCATTTATTTTATAACACCTTTATTGAGATAATTTTTATATTTGAACCTCACATTCTGAACTTGCAAAACTCAGTACTTCTAGTATATTCTACGTGCTTAGTAGGGTGCAAACCTCCAACATCAAGATGTAGGACTCTCATTAGATCACAAAGAAATACCCTTTCCATTAGCAAATATATTGCTCTCTCTCTCTCTCTCTCTCTCTCTCTCTCTCTCTCACACACACACACACACACACACACACACACACAGAAACTGATTACTCATAATCTACCTTTTAGTGTATATGGATGTGCCTATTCTGAGCATTTCATATAATGGAATTATGCGAAAACCATACGTTAATCATAAATCATATATGTGGGCTTGTGATTGACTTTTCTCACACTATCATGTTTGCAAATTTAATCTGTCATGTACCATGCATCAATATTCCATTCTCCATAACTATAAATTCTATAGTGTGCAAGTATTAAATTTTCCTTATCCACTTATTTTTTTTTTTTTTTTTGTCTTTTTGAGACAGGGTCTCGCTATGCAGTTGAGGCTGGTCCTGCGCTCACTTTTGTAGCCCAGGGTGGTCTCGAACTCGAACCAATCCTCCTGCCTCAGCCTCCCGAGTGCTGGGATTACAGGCGTGAGCCACCACGCCCGGCACCTTATCCACTTATAAGTTGATGGACATTTGCATTGTTTGTACATGTTTACTGCTATGCATAATGCTACAATGGACACTGTGAAACAACTTTAGTGTGAAAAATATTTTGATTTGTCTCCACTAATTATGAGCAGAATTTCTGAGGCATATGAGCATAGGATCGGTTTATATTTTCCTAATGACTAACAGCATGAAACATAATTTTTCTTTGAATATAGTATTTGGAGAAATCTTTATCAAACCTTTTTCCTGATTTTACTTAGGTTATTTATTCTTCAATTATTGAGTTGTTAGATTCTCTAACACATTTTAGATTTTAAGACACCAGCATATATGTGATACATACATTTTTCGATTCTGTTAGGTGTCTTCACTTTGCTGATAACCTTTAAAAGACAACCGTCTTCATTTTATTAATGTCCATCTTATCTATATTTTGTTGCTTGTATTTTGTGCCATACTTGAGGAATCATCCATTAATTCAAAATCATAAATATTGCTACTTGCATTTATATTTTCTTTCAAGAGTTTCATATTTTTACGTCTTAGAGATGGGACTATGATCTACTTTTAGTTTTTATATATGATGTTAGGTAGAGGTACAGATATCTTTACATGTTACTATCCAATTAACCCTGCAGCAGTAACTGGAAAATTATCCTTTCCTCATTAAATTGTTTGGGTACACTTACAAATTAGTTAGGCAATAAAAAAAGATAAATTTGAGGAATTTGTGGGTAAATGAATGCAACTTGAGAATATAATATTAAGTGAAATAAGTCAGATACACAAGCTTCACTATCACATGGTTTCTTTCACAGGAGAAACTCTCTCACTCTAATATCTATAGCAAAATGGAAAATAATTAGGAAATGGGAAGAGGTTCCAATGATTCCCTAACTTATCTATTCCCTTGTTTCAAAATATTTTCATCTGTACTCTCCTTTTTAAACTTTATTTGGTACGGGGTCTCAATACACAGCTTGAAATCATTGTGATCCTCCTGTCTTCAGCCTGCACTGGGATTGCAGCTGTGAGTCACCACACCTGGTCTTAGTGGTGATTCAGCATGCCCAGGGGTAGGGCTGGCATTGCATGTGATGCAACCCTGGTCCCTGCTTTTGACTAAGCAAATGCTTAGTCTGCTGAGCATCTCACATGCCCTTAAACTATACTTATATGATAATTTATTTCATTTACACCACTAGCTTCTCTTAGCTTATGGAAAAGAAAATTTCATGTCAATACTTACTTGCTCCTTCTTTGTAAGAATCATTTTGACAATGTCTTGTACTCTATAACTACTTCGAAATAACAATATACCCTATATTAATTTTTATTATTTTATTATTGCTTCATAACTTAAAAAACAATAATTAAGAAAGCAAGCAAGTTGGTCACAAATGTAGAGCTGATTACTGGATTCTTATTTATGTTCCACTGATATCTATATTCTTAAGCTAGCATCACATTATCCCAACTCTTATAGCTAGGCGCTAAGATTTAGGATTTAAAAGTGCAAGTTTATCTACATTCTTTTTCAATATTGTCTTGAATATTCTGAGTCTCTCACATTTCTATGAGAATTTTAAATGAATGTGTCTGTTTCAACAAAACAGCTGGCATTTCAACAGATATCATGTTGAATCTGCTTGCTAAAAGCCTTGAAAAATGTTGAAAGATACACTGAAAAAGGCACTGAACCAGAACTTGAGAGATATATAGTCTTACTTTACCCAAACATTCTCATTCCTAGGGCTTCATTTTGTTCATCTGTAAAGTGCAGAAATCAGCTTATGTTGATTTGTAATATTTCTTCAATTCAAGATTCTGTGGTCTTATATCTCAGGCCTGAGAAGAGTCCTAGCCAATTTTTATTTGTAAAAGGAGTCCACAAACCATGGGCCACTGACTTGAACCACGCTGTGGTCAAGAGGTGGCTGGTGGATGAGCCCTCAAAGCTTGATCTGTATTTACAGTCTCGGTTCCAACAGCTGAGGCATTAGACTCTGGCAGAAACCTGACTTGGCCCACTGTGAGCTGCGCATGCCAGGAATCTAGGGTATCTGCTCCTGTCAATCATCTGGAAATGACTCTCTGCTTTACCTATCTCACCCTCCACATCACTCCAGCATCCTCACATGCATCACTCCAGCATGACTCCTCTATGGAAAATTATCTTCCACCAAATCAGTCCCAGGACCATGGATTTAGCTCAATGGTGCAACACCCACCTAGCAAGTGTGAGGGCTTGAGTTGATTTCAAGTACCCTGCCCAGCAAAAAAAAATAAAAATAAAACAATCTTTGGCTGGCATCAAAAGGTTAAGAACTACTGTTTTAAAACCTCTGTTTTAGTCTAAGTTTTAATCTAAGAGTACACTGGACAACTGACAGATATAACTTGGCAGATCAAGATCCTGATTTGGAGAATATTTTCAAACTACACTAAATGTAAAGCATTTTGACCAAACATCTTGTTAAAAGTTTACAATTATTAATGGGTTCTTGTACTGTCTACATACATGTGGGTGTTTTAAAATTATGTTTGGGATCGAAGTACTTTTAAATAAAACCTTGTTAATAGTAAATGTCTACAACTTAATGATGCAGAACATAAAAGTCAAGGAATATGTGTGAGTTACTGTTTTAAAGAATACAGATTGTTGGGTCACTTGGAGAGAGACTCATCTCAGTGAGACCTCTGAAGCTATATTTATCGAGCCTTCTCATCATTTCTTTTGACGTTGGCTCATATCATACAAGAAGTAGAGCACAACCTGTAGCACAGAATATGACCAGGGGTCAGGGCACTGCCCACAGGCCCTCCATATCCTCACTCCAGCCAGTGCCCAAGCCCAGCGTATCAGTGAGACTGCCCCCTGATCCGCTGGATCCTCATTCGAAGCAGCAGCCAGGCCCAGTGTGTGTGTTAAACTTCCTCCAACAGGCAGGCCCAGTGTGGAGCCCAGTGGCAGAGCTCCCTGCAAAGAGCTTAGCAGCAAGGGCCACACAGCTGATCCAGCACATCTTGCCAGAGTGGCACAGCGGGTTCATCTCCAAGGTCTGCATCAGGAAGAAGTGAATGACAGCTGGCAGACCCAAGCCACACCCAACTGGATGAGTTTGAACCTGGTAGATCTGGACCTGTTGCTAATAACTGCACCAAAGCTCTATACCAAAGGTCAGAAGACAACAAATGACAAAAAGAAGCAGCAAAATGCACCCGCACTCCCCGATCCCACCCAGAACAAATACAGGAGACAATAGCCTAGAAGAAATGGGAAATCACACACCTAAAATCTCTGAAATTATAATGTCTGAAGTAAATAAACAACTGCAGAAAGTTATACAGGAAATCATACCAGAAATAAAAAATCATGCCTGAAGTAAAAAATAAATCATAGCTACAATTAAAGAATTAGGAAGTGCTTCTAAAGAAGACACAGATAAAAACATAGAGAACAGAAAAATGATGGAATCCTTGAATGAGCAACATAGAAAAAAAATGGAATGCATGAAACAGATTGAAAGAGATACACATGAAATTATAAGTTCAATCACAAGCTGACAAAATCATTTGATTAGAGGTGAAAATAGACTTCCAGGCCTTGAAGACACTATTGCCGCTAGAGAAAATGTAAGAAAAGACCTCTTAAAAACAACTAGGATGCAGGAAAAAATAATTCAACATCTTCATGATGGGGCAAAGATAAACAACGTAAGATTAAAAGGCATCAGTGATAAAGAAGGAGTCAATGCAAATGATATAAAAAGAACATGGGAAGAAATAATAGCAGAAAACTTCCCAAATATCTGAAAACAACCTGATATTCAAGTAACTTAGCATATAGAACTCCAAATAACATCAACCAAATTAAAACCACACCCAGACATATAATAATCAAGATCCCAGAAATTCAGCACAGAAACAGTATACTAAAAGCTGTTAGAGAAAAGAAAAAGATCACATTTAAAGGAAAACCCATCAGAATAACAGCAGACTCCTCTTCACAAACCATCAACTCAAGAAGAGCATGGAACAAAGTGCTACAAGTCTTGCGAGAAAACAAATTGCAACCCAGACTGATACACCCTGTAAAACTTTCCTTCAAGTATGATGAAAAAGTAAAATACTTCCATGACAAAGAACAACTAAAGAATTTCATGACAACAAAGCCAACCCTGCATAAATTACTAAAAGATAGTCTAGAGAGAGATCAAAATGACCACAACTCCATGAATGAGAACAGAAAGAATCCATCAAATAGATGAAAAAAAAAAAAAAAAAAAAAAAAAAAAAAAAAAAAAAAAAAAAAAAAAAAAAAAAAAAAAAAAAAAAAAAAAAAAAAAAAAAAAAAAAAAAAAACACAAACAAAAAAAGCAAGAAAAAGAGATATACAGCAGCAAGTAAATACCATGTCAAACAAAAGTCATTACATTTCCAGTATAACCATCAAAGTAAATAGACTCAATTTATCAGTTAAAAGAAATGGAGGAGCTGCTCTGAAGGTTTTCTTTTCATCTTCCAGGTCCAGGCACTTGGTCACTGGGCTTTACAGTGCAGTCATGGCCAAGTCCACACTGCACACAACCAGTGTCAAAAATTGCGTCAAGAAATCTCAGTCACAAAGATACAAATGTCTGAAGAGGGTAGAACCCAAGCTACTTTGGAACGCATGTTGTGCCAAGAAGCAAAACAAGAAGGGCTCCAAGAAGATGAAATTAAAAACTGCCAAAGCCATGAATGCATACACCAAGGCTATCAAGACCCTTGTCGACCCAAGGAGGTCAAGCTCAAAACCATTCCAAAAGGTGTAAGCTGCAGGCTCACTCCACTTGCCTATATTACCCACCCTAAACTTGGGAAGTGTATCCCATGCCCACATTGCCAAGGGTCACAGACATTTCTAGCCAGAGGCTCAGGCTGAAACCTCTGCTCCAGGCTAGGCCACGGCTCAAGCTTCTGCTTCAGCCAATGTCCTGAAAGGTGTCCAGGCCCCTAAAGGTACCCAAGCCCTCTCTGAAGGCTTCATAGTAAAATCCTATTATCTGCTGTTGTAAAAACAGTAGGACTGATGTGATGCCTGGGGTGCCATGGTGGGGCGCTAGCGTCCTCCTGTGTTGTTTGTACAAATAAACCTGAGGCAGGATTTAAAAGAAAAAAAGAAAAGAAATAGATGGGCAGAGTGGATTAAGAAACAAAATCCAACAATATGCTGTACAAGATTTCATCTATCAATTGATTGGTTTACCTTCCAAGTTTTGTCCAGCTGACAATTTCAATAGTTCTATGATTTGTGCCTCTGGAACACAATTGTTTTCATGAACCATAAATAATGTTTTTTCCTGGATTTATGGCTGATTGACTTAGAAATAAATTTTTTGAAAGATTAGAGTGCAGTCTAGTTGCTGCCAAAGCTCTTATCAATTTGAATGTGGGGAGGTTTGTGAAATCATGTACTAAAAAAAGTAAAGGTATTTTATACGATACGTCTTCGTTTTGGAATCTGTTTATAAAATAAACATGTTTATATTGTTCTCAAATTCTGTAATTGTTTTAAGGAAAGAGTCATCTAAACCACATTCCCATTGTTAAAGGATAAATAGCCTTCTAGTTCTAGAGAAACATATAAGAAAACTAAGAAGTCTTTGTTAGTAAGTGTTACTTTTTCTGTTATGCTCTAGATATTTCTCGAAAACAGGTATTTAATTGACAGATCATTTGGGCTCCAATTGGCTTCTTGATTTTGAATTTTGTTTCTTTTTTATATTAATGTTTAGTTTTGGACTTTGCTTATGTAACTTTTACTGTTTTTAATGTGGCAATATGCACTCTTGTATCTATTATTCGTTTGTTGTCAACACTGCTGTGGTCTGAAATTTCATACTTTTTGTTATTTGTTAAATCCCAAAATCCTATGAGTAGGTTTCAGACCACTGTTCTGGATCTCCTGCATTTTGTTTTTAATTCAGTCAGACTTTTTGATATGTGTATATATGACATGCATGACAACCTTTGCTGCTCTCTATGTCACCATTTGTATGAAACTTATGAACATAATACATTTTTATTAAATAAAAATTCAAAAAAGTTAAAGAATATGAACTGTCTTAATGAATAAGTACATAGTTATTTATAGATTTAAAACCCATTTCCCTTCAGTTCTAAGGTGATATGGCCAATAATAAAAATAAGTATTGGCCATTCCTCCCCCTTTTTATTCTCCAAAGAAACTTTCAATTATCAACTGAAAAATATATAGAATATTTCTGTTCAACTTCCCAAAACGTGTAAATGTCTGTGATGTATATACAACATACCAAGTGTTAAAGAATCAAAACTAAAATAACATATATTCTCCATTTTTAAAATAACTCTTCATGTAGCGTGCCTGCCTAAGTCAGATATATAGAAGATAATTGAAGTACAATGTGAGAGGTGCTATTGGAGGTAGAAAAGCCTGGAGGACATGGAGAAGAAACAGAAGCTATTAATTTCTGAAGGAAGGGAAATAGAGGTGAGACAGAGACATCCATGAGGTAAAATTTCAGAGCTGAAGTCATACCTGTACTCATGTGGACATGGTCAAGCAAGAAAAGTTGTGGATACTTCCACAATGTCTAATTTGGGCAGCATGATGGATGGTAATAAAACTTTAGACCAGATGCTGGCAACTATAAGTTAGTTCCCAGTCAGTGGAATTAAACTACAAATAAAGAAAAAGCCAAAACTGCATGAGTTCTTCCCAGTGTAATACTCGAAACAAGAGTTATATGTTTTGGTATGCAGGTCTTCCTTTAACTTGCCCTTAACCACTCAGCAGAAAAGTTTTAACAACGAGGCATAAAATGTAAAGCTAGATGAGTATGCTTACCTGGAAAAGGCTTAAATCAGCAGTTTCTGACATTGCCCAGTTCTGCCAATAACCCACTGCGATTATGGAATATTGGCGTATGCGTACAACCAACTTCTCTTAGTTCAATGAGAAGAAAATTTTTGTACCAACAATGATTAGAAAACTTATCATGTCTATACCCTGTGCTCTGTATAACTACTACTAGCACAACAACATGCATTGGATCAATTATTGGAAATGTACTACTAATACGTTTTGAAATTGTTGCATTGTTATTTCTTATTAAAAGTAATAAAAAAACAGAAATCCAAATTATACTTTTAAGTTTTTAAAAATATTTTGTCCAAACAATTGATGCTTCGCAAGATATCTAACTATCCTATCTTTTCTGACTAAAATTCAATGAAGGATTAAGCTATACAACAGATTTTCCTAGTCATGTAATATTTATATCTCTAATATAAACCCTTATCATGTTTCTCATCATAATAAATTTCTGGTGGTATATAAATAAACAATGATATTATTCTTGATATAGCATCAAGCAAAAATTGCTCTTTTACGTGGAAATTATGTGAGCTAAAGTAGCTACATGAGTGCAGTAGCCGTCAAAGTAGATTTTAGAATAAGAGTTATCAGATGGACAAAGGAAACTAGAGCTGAACCTATTAGCACATGCCACATCCCAACACTCTGGCAGCTGAGGATTAGTAAGACCTTGTCTCAGAATGAAGGGAAGGAAGGAAGGAAGGAAGGAAGGAAGGAAGGAAGGAAGGAAGGAAGGAAGAGAGGGAGGAAGGGAGGGAGGGAAGGAGGGACGGAGGAAGGAAGAGTGGTGGGAGGGAGGGGAGAAGGCAGACAGACAGACAGACAGACTGAAAGAACAAAAGAAGAAAGAAAGAGAGAGAGAAAGAGAAAGAAAGAAAGAGAGAGAGAAGAAAGAAAGAAAGAAAGAAAGAAAACAAAAAGAAAGGTTGGAGATATAACTCAAAGCTAAGGCCCTGGATTCAATCCCTAAAACTAACACACAGGAAAATGTGAAGGAGAAGATGATAGAGAGGAAGGGGAGGAGAAGAAGAAAACTGCACATTGATAAAAGGGTAATTCCATCACGAAAACACAAAAATATATATTCTCCTAATTACCTCAATATGGAATACATAAAGCACCCTTAGAGCATTGAGAAGACAGGGAATTCAAAACAAAGTTCAATACCACAATATCAATAATAGATAAGGTAGCTACGTAGAAGATGCACAAGGAAAAAGAAGATTCTGTGCTCATGCTTATTTGTAAAACTTAGAGAAATATTCTTGCTGAAAATGTTTTATGTACTGTCATTGTGTCTGCTCACTGCAACTCCTTCTTTCCCACTTGCTTTCACACGGGATGACAAAGGAATCAACTAAGAAAATTTTACAAATCTAAACTACTGAGCCTAAGATAGATTTCAAGGAAAAGGTTCCTGTGCTTTCTCCTTATCTCTGCTTTGTTGGCTGCAATGCTTTCTAAGACCCTTCCTGTAACCTTTTATGCCAGGTGACCCAGTATCCTAAACACAAAGATCCCAGGTCTTCAGGTTGTGCTGAAAGTGAGTGTCCTAGAACATGACAACAGAACTGTGTAGGTGGTGAAAGACAAACTAGGTTTTAAATGGAAGACTCAGAGTTTAGTCTTGAGAAGTTCTCAAATCATCAGAACTGTCAACTTGTAAGCAGAGAAGACAGGACTATTCTCTCCTTTCAAGGTAACACATAGATACAGTGCCGGCCCTGCCACCTGGAGTACACTGAGATGATGTTTTAGTTACTTTTCTCTCATTGCTGGGACAAATACCTGACACCAAAACTGAAGGAAGGAAAGGTTTATTTAGTTCACAGTTACTGGAGGTTTCAGTCTATATTCGGCCAGCTCCGAGGCTGAGTGGCACAGGGCAGAGAGCGGCAGTTCATGGTGGCGGAACAGCAACAATGGCGACAGAGGCAACTGAATAACCAGGGAAGCAGAGAGCAACAGCATGAGCCAATCTCTCTGTCTCTCTTTATATCAAGCTCTGTGCCTTAGCCTATCTGCCACGGGTCACACCTATAATTCCCAGCAGTACTCAGATCCATAATTTTATTGGTACTAAAACACATAATCCTAGTGGACCATGAGGCATGTCTCAAACTCTAGAAGTCCCTGCCCCATGATTGCATGAAGCTTTTAAGGGACAACTAGACGTTAACCATAGCATTCAATCCCTGGACTCCCAAAGTCTCATGCACATCCCCTTGTGCAGAAGACATTTGAGTCCATCTTGAAGAGTTGCCAAAGTTCTAACAATTTCAGCATTGCTGAAAAGTCCAAGTCCCAAGTTTCCTCTAAGATCCAAGGCAAACTCTGTGAGCTGCTGCATAAAAGAAAAGTTAAACATATCCAACATTCAAAGGTACAAGATAAACATTACCAATCCAAAAGTTACAAACAGGGTAATCCAAAACACTGGGACCAACACATGTCCAAACTCCAGCAGGGTAAACATTAAATCTCAGAGTTCCAACTGGAACATCTGAAGCAGTCTGTGCTGAACTGTGAGCTTCAAAAACCTTACATGACTCTGCCCCTACAGCACTCTTGGTGATAGTTTCCATGGCTTCTCTCTTAGGCTGGTTTTGCTCTCTCTTTACACGATCCATGTTTCTGGTTTCTCCAAACTTGTGAGGTTTCCACGGAACAGGCTTCTTACACACAGCTTTACATATTGCCTTCTCAGGGCACACTGCCTGACCTCTCAGGCCTTCTGCAATCTAGGTGGAAGCCTTCCTAACTTCAGAACTCCTGCACTCTCAACGTGCCTAAAACAACTGCCACGTGGATGATGCCAAGTTCTGCTGCCAGCCGGAGCAGTAGCCAGGCTTCCTTTTCTCTTGATTGTAGGAGCTGAGTGCCTGGATTGATGAACACTCTGACCTTGATTCCGAAAAACAAATTCTCCATGCTGGTGCCATTTTGGAACCTGGTTTGGCTGCTGCCACCATTCTGGTACTTGGGTCTCTCTGGATTTGTTCTCACAGCAAAGCCTTTCTCCTTTGCCATTCTGAGGCTGCAAAGTGTGGAGAGCTGCCACCTCTTCCCTTTTGATTCTTTGATTCCTTCTCAGCAATGGAGATCCTTTTAGCTCTGTCTTTATAGTCTACAGCTCTCCTGGTGCTTCCTGGCCAAACTGGCAATATTTTAAATCATCCTTTTTGTCTCTTGACTCTTGATTTTCAACATAAATCTGGCTAAAAGCTGCCAATAACAACCATGCCAATGCCAATAGTTTGCTGCTTTGAAAAACCTCTTGAAATATTAATCAGTCTGCCATGTTTAATCTCAGTCATAGCTAAAGTCTCTGGGCAGAAGCAAAATTCTGACATATTTTCAGTCAACTCATAGCACAAATCATCTGAAGTCCAACGACTAGTGCTGTCTTTTTTTCCCAGCAGAAACCTCCTCAACCTGATCTTTACAGGCCGGCCTTCTATCAGTCTTCTGGTCTGAGTTCTGAACAGAATCTTCTCTACAGAATAGTCAAAGCTTTTCCAGTGCTTCACTTGTAGGCGACATCTCTTGAACCTTTCCTATTTCTTCCTGTAAACCATTCCCAAAAGCTTGTAATCCATATTGTCAGGTATAGCTATAGCAACGACCCCACTTCAAATTCTCTCTTAGGTATTTTTCTCTCATTGCTGGGACAAATACCCAACACCCAAAATGAAGGAAGGAAATATTTATTTAGCTCACCATTACTGGAGGCTTCAGTCCATATTTGGCCATCTTCAGTGCTGAGTGGCGCATGGCAGAGAGCAGCAGTTCATGGTGGTGGAACAGCAACAATGGCGACAGAGGCAATGGAATAACCAGGGGAGCAGAGAGCAACAGCACAAGTCAGTCTCTCTGTCTGTCTTTAAATTACATCAGGCTCTCTCTCTTAGCCTGTCTGCCTCAGGCCACACCTATAATTCTCAGCAGTACTGAGACCCATAATCTCACCAGTACTAAAACACATAATCCCAGTGGATCATCAGGCAAGTCTCAAACTCTAGAGTCCCCGTCTCATGATTGCATGAGTCTTTGGGGGGACAACTAAATATAATCCATAAAAGATGGCAGTTGAGACTGGGCATGATGGCACACATCTGTAATCCCAGGTCTTGGGAGGCTGTAAACAGGTGGATCCAATGAGTCTGATCTAGTAGTAAGACCCTTAACACCCTATAGACCCTTACCTACAATACAACAACAACATGAAAAACATACCACATAGATCGTGATACTGGCAACTGTAAAACTATCATGTCATTTTTTTTTGTATGGGACACATGAATAATACACTCATTAGAGTTCTTCACTTTTAAGGCATAGTGCTAAAATGAGTGTCTCTATACATCACCACTATGAAAAAATACACACTCCAGCACACTACATTAAGATTAAAAATATTACAAAAAACACACAGCAAACATATATGTGAAAAAATAGTATGCCAAAGCTGCCTTAGTCTTCTGGGGGCTGCTATAACACAGCAAGAACGAGTTAGCACAAACCACAGAATCTCATTTCTCATTGCTGTAGAGGCAGCAAGCCCACAGTCAAGGCATCAGCAGAGCAGACCTCATTCTGAAGCCTCTTCTCTTGTCTTGCAAGAAGCTGCCACATTTCTCTGCACCTTCTGTGGCCTGGCTGTGTATTTGCATGGAAAACAATGAGACATCCAGAGCTCCCAGGGCTGTCTTCTCACAAGGGTACTCAGCCCATCTGAACTCCCACCCTCGTGGCTGCAACTGGCCCGATTTACCTCCCAAAGCACCCACCTCTAAGTACCATCACACTGGGTTTTAGGGATTCACCACAGTTTTGCAGTGGAGGATGGACCTAGCAAAAGATGCATGCAACTGCTATGGTTTATGTCTAGTTGTCCCCCTAGAGCCTCATGCAGTCATGGAGCAGGGGCTTCTATAGATTGAGACTTGACCCATGAGTCACTGGGATTATGTGATTTAGTACTGATCTAGAGTTTGAAACTTGATCCATGATCCCTGGCATTATGTATTTTAAAACTTATGGGATTATCGATCTGAGTACAGCTGAGACTATGGGTGTGGCCTAAGGTGGATATCCTAAGGCAGAGAGCCCGACTGGAATATAGAGAGAGACAGAGAGACAGACTGCAGCTGTTTCTCTGCTGCCCTGTTTGTTTGGCTGCCTCTGTCACCATATTGTTGCTGTTCCGCTGCCATGAACTGCTGCTCTCAGCCATGTGCCACTCAGCCTTGGATCCAGCTGAGTATGGACTGAAACTTCCAGTAACTGTGAGCTCATAAACCTTTCCTTCCTTCATTTTGAGTGTCAGATATTTGCCCCAGCAACGATATAAGAGTAACTAAGACAGCAACAATTAAATAATAATGCATTTAATGACATTTGTGGTCTTTGTGGTCCCTTTAACATTATTTATTGCAGTTTTTTTATTTTTTTATTTTTATTTGTAAGTAAGCATTCACCCTCACACCTAGTTTTCCTTGTAATTTTTTTTTCCTCTCAGAGGATCTGGACAATTGTATATACTTCCAGAAACTTCAGATCTGGACCTTTTTCACCTTAAAATAAAATATCATCTGTTGACCCCATATCCTCCAGTTGTTTCACATCTCAAGCCAACTTCTTCAACATAAGCCTCAACTTACCTAAGTCTGTCTGAAGTGCCACCCAATTTTGCACTCTTATCCATTCTCAAGAAACAAAATTGGACCAGCCAGATAGCTCAGCAGACTAAAGCACCTACTTAGGCAGGCACAGAACCTGGGCCCCACCTTCAGGGCCTGCTGAGATAGCAACTGAGACTGTGTGTGGTGGCATACACCTGTAACCCCAGCACTTGCAAGGCTGATAACAGGAGGAGCACTGGAAATCTGATCTGTGCAGTGGAGATGCTGTAGGCCCTACATTAAAAAGAAGCATAGAATCCAAATCACAAATATCAAGAAAGGACAATATAAATCTCTTTACAATACAGAGGAAAGGCAGAGGCTGGATAAGCAATGACTATCACTCTTGAAGAGTGGTAAGTGATATAAAATTAAGGGCAGTAGTGTGATAATACTACACACAGAATCATGTGTCCCTTCACAACATGGGTAAGTAAGGCAATTTAGCCATTGGAACAAACCACAACATGCACTCAAACAAGCTAGATGGTTGTCCTAGTAATGTTCCCCACTGATGAGACAAAATACCCAACACATACCAGTAAAGGGAAGAAAGATTTATTTAGTGTGCAGTTAGTAGAAGTTTCAGGGCATTATTCTCTGGCTGTTAGGCAGAGAGGCAGTAGTTCATGGCTCTGGAAAACAGCAAAAGTGAGGTACTTGAAAGCAGACTCTTGCTGGCACTTCTATTGTATGCAGGCTATCCACCCTAGGGTGGATATAACACTCACACCCTTAATCCCAGAAGTGGGCCAAGAATCAAACACAATCTCTACGTGCAGCCATCTCTGAAAAACCCTGCGACTGTTTCTTGAGATTTGGGAGAAACAGTTAGACATAAGCCTAACAAGGCTGAAGATCCGCTATTCAGTGCAGCTTCTTAACCAACCAAAAGAGCAGTAAACACCAGGGAAATGAGGCTGCTCGTTTTACTACAGACTACTGCTTTATGGCCAGTCGTTTTCATAAATTAAGGTACTCAGTAAGAAAACGATAAGTTATACTTTGGTGAATGTATATTAGTAGACAGTCACTTATTATTACGATCAAGTATGACATCTGTACATAATCCTATGTACTATACTTCTTATCACAGGCAGCACAGAGCTATTGTTTACAACAGACACAACAAAAACACGTGAGAAAGATGCCATGCTAAGAAATTATAAGCGCTACAATGGCAGTAAGTAGTAGGAAGTGTTAACTCCATTGGAATCTATGAGACCATCATCATGTATGCAATTTGACATATTGACAAAAGTTATGTGTTCTGTGATTCTGTGTATGTGTGTGTGTGATATACAGTCTTCTCTGTCAAAGGTTCACATGTATTGAGTCACAGCCACCGTATTCTATGCACCGCCATGATTTGCCTCCAACTCTCAGGCCCTATGTCTGACTTTAGTCTATTTTCACTCTTATTGGCATCAAAGGCCACCGTAGCTGTTGGGCTTCTTTCTTAATGGTCCCATCCCATCATGCTGCTGAAAGTCTGCATTCTAAGCACTGGCCTTATCGGAAGTACTTTCCCAGAAAGCCTCTTTGCCTCTATAGTGAGTAAGTCAGTATAGATAAGTGTGGAAGGAAGCACTCTGGAAAGGGAGAAGAAACCTGGTTTGCACTTCCAGGTCACAAACACAGAACATATCGCATGAGGATCGTACAATTCATTTGAATCTCACAGAGGTTTACCACTCATCTGTGGAGAGAACTGTCATGAATATACAAAGCACATGAAGCTTCATTGTCTCTCTGGGCCTCAGAGGCAGGACGACTTAACATATATTCCCACTGTGGTGTACTAATGATACTGATCTCTGTGGCTGGCACAGAATGCAAGAGCAGGTGTATTCCATTTTTTTAAACGTTCATCTCCAAATCCAAGCTGGTAGTTCGGTGGTAAATATAGCAGAAGTCTTTTCCATCAATATCTTACCTAACTGATGAAAAAGAGGTAAATTATAGAAATTTGGGTAACCATGGTTTTCACTGCACTGAAATATTTTGTTCACTGTATCTTAGAAAAAGAATTTTCATAAAAATATGTCCAATGTGCTCAACATAAGGCCAAAAATAAATTTTATGTGAAAAATTATCTTTCCTCTCCAAAGAGCTTTAGGGTATTGATTGTCCATCTCAGTATTTTATTTTATTTTATTTTTGACAATTCTGTGATATTCTATAATACCTCATCACCAGATCTATTTATTTTTAACAACATACATATGTTTAACCCTGAAACTTGAGTGTGAAAATTATAAAGGGAATTATAGCAAAGGCAGAAATTAAAATGGTATTTTATTTCACCCTTGGTGCACCAACTCATGCAATTAATATTTCATTTATGAAACAATGCTTTACAGTAAGTTATTTCTTAGCTTAGATAACAACATGGATTATTCAGCCACTTAATTAATTCAAATGAAATTGTCTTCGGGGTCCTTGAAGGTCGATCTTGTGTGCTTTTGCCCTTTCCCATGCTCCAGCACCAGCACGAACACTGCTGATAACACTGGAGCGTCTTCAGGGTTTGTGCCTCTCTGTATTTTCTCCCTCTGATACTGTCATATGCTGACTAAGATTTTTAAATAATTGAAAAACACTGTGGAGATAGCTTCATGGTCTAAGTACCTCCCTGGCAAACACAAGGACCTGGGTTCAATCCCCGTACCTTATGCACTGCCTACCCTGGAACAGCGGGCACAACCTGCTGGCTGCCAAAAACACAGGTGTAGTGGTGCATTCCTATAATCCCAGTGCTGGGAAGACTGAGACAGGAGGATCGCTATGAGTCTTAACTGCATAGCGAGACCCTGTACCAAATAAATAAATAAATGACAATGTCGTTCAAAAGTCTCACGTGTTCAGTGGCGGTGACTTGGGAAAGTGATTGGATCATAGCAGGTTCTATATTCATCAGTGGATTAACCCACTGATGAGTTCGTGGCTGAATATGCTGAGTAAACTTGCTGAAGGCAAGACCTGGAAGAGTATATTCTTGTCCCCAGCCCCAACACTCCCTTCCTTCTGCTTCTTGGCTGACATAGGTTGAGTAGGTCACTTCTGCTTTGGGCTACCACCAGGCTCCTTCTGCCTTGGAGCTAGCCAACTAGCTTTCCAATAGGATTGAACCCACTGGAACTTGTGAGTCAAATTAAGCCTGTACTCCTTTAAGGTATGGATATTCGACATATTGCCTAGCAAATGTACAGTGACTGATATGATACAATGCCTAAGGTATAATAGCTTCTGAATAAAATATTAGTTTCCCTCTTTAATATAGATATACATATGCTCTTTGTGTTAAATAATAAGTCTCAGCTTAGTCAAGATAGCTTTGGCAGCACTCCAATGCATCATGAACAGGCACTGGAATAGAAAGCATAGGTGCCATCCATTAAACATCATGGCAGTCTTAGAGACGTCAATTGCAATTTTCACTGTATAGAAAAGTTTGAGAGTCATAGATGAAAAAATGTCCAACGTTGCACATCTGATATTTTCTGGATAAACATTACCAATTTATACCAAAGCACAAATCGTAGCTTCTACGAGAAGAAAATGAGAAGAGGTATCGCCTAAGCACTCCTGCCCATTCATTTGAGGATTTCATGCTTTGATTAAAGATGAAGGAAACTTTATTTGAGAAAAATTATTGTAAGAAAATTCCATAGATTCCAAAGGCTCTGGTTTGTCTATTTGTTTGGTTGGAAACACCTTGGAGTTTCTAGACCTCTGTTGTTTTTAAACATATCCAAAACTCCGTGTTGCCTACACTGCCCAAGCCCTTATCCACCCTCCAATCTCTTCATGTAGATAATTCCATCAATATTTCCAGATCCTATGCTGGCATTTCCTCTTCCAGGAGGTGAAGCCCAAATTCTACCCACTTTAGGCTACTCAACTGCAAGAGTGACAGGTTCTCATGGAGAAGAAAGAAATGAAGGGATATGTTTGGTTTTGATGCTAAGCATCAAAAGTTCTGGGTTATGTCTACAAAGAATGTATTTCTCCCACAGTACCTCCTAAATACTGGGAAGATGCTTAAGGGACACGAAGTCAATACTTCAGTATAAACTACTGTGATCAAAGGCCTGGAAGAGTTTGAGAAAGATGATACATATCAGTCCACAGAAGATCTACCTTCCCTGGGTAAATTTGGTGATAACCCTATGTTAAAACTCTTAGTGCCCAGTATTGTTGATTTACTCTGCAGCCCTATGAAAAAACAAACAAAACTAAATGGTACAGAAGACCCAGTAAAGAACATATGTAGTTCCCTATCTGCTATGCATGTTTCCCCTCCTGATCCTACTTTCCAGAGTAAGAAATTTTAATTCTTTACTGTTTTTAGTTCTTAATGAAAATTTTGCATCTCAATGATCTGCTCACTCAACTGTTTCTTGATTCATTCATGTATGACATCATCAATTCTTAATATGGTAGATGAAAATTTAGCTCACCTATAGCCTATTGTCCTATGTCCCTCTTAATATAGATCAGTGCTTTCAGACTTTCTCTTGATTATATCTCCTGGCATCAAATAATACATAACAATATTCCAATCTTGACTGTTCAGTCACAGCCAGCACATTTTGCACTACAATTTTTCATGTTGAAGATTTCCTGACCCCAATCTTTTTACTCTTGGAAGACATCTTTTGCCTCTGTGCTTCTGTCATCCATAATTCTATTTTCACATTTCAAGGCTACTAAGCTTCTTCTGAAAATTAATCTAGGCCTGACATTTGTATAATAGCAAATAAAGTTATTATTATGATTGCCTCAATATTGCTCACAGTGAAGGCCTGAGACATTCTCTAGTCATATTTCATTTCTTGTGATCTTGATGTTGCTGTTGGCTATTGTTCTTTTCTTACATTGTTTGCTCTTACTGGATGGCAAAAGTCCTCCCTTTCTCTGGATGCTACCAAGCCTCTTAAATGCTCTCATGGAGTCCTCTGTCCTCTTGCCCTGCATCGGATTCTTATTCCTCAACCTTGTTCATGGCTGTGAGGTGGAATTCCTCTTAATCCTATCCATACTAGATTCTCTTCGTTAGATCCTACATTTTCATGATTCATGATTTACTTCCACAGTTTTCCAGAATGTAGTTATAAATGGTTTCTTTTAAAATGCTATACGTGAAACTGCTCAGCAATCTTGGTATATTTTGGAAGTTAAATGTCCCCCAGAGTCCCATGTGTTAAAAGTTTGGGTGCCAGCCTAGGCAGCTACTAGAAGATGATGAAAAATCTTAGGAGGTAGGAATCATTTGTGGAAAGAAGGTCATTGGGCATTTTCTCCCTCCCTCCCATACCCTCTCCCATGCTCTCTC
>PVJA010001327.1:101648-130445 GCA_004027025.1 Myocastor coypus
GCTGGCCTTGAGCTCACTTTTGTAGCCCAGGCTGGTCTTGAACTCACACTGATCCTCCTGCCTCAGCCTCCCAAGTGCTGGGATTACAGGCGTGCGCCACCACGCCCGGCAGCCTTTCCTTCTTATAACATGATTGTCCCAGGTAGTTTTGCAGAGGCCAAAAGCTGACTAACTCAGATCTGTATTCTGTTTTCACCTTTATTTGATGCTTTGGTTAACTATTTCCTTAATATCATTTTTCATTTTATCCTCATTTGAAGCATAATGTGCATATATAAATTTACTCAGATTATAAACTGATTTAGCATAAAGTTAACATGCCTGCATACCTGTCACCTGGACTCAGAGATAAAACTTTTCCAGCAACTTAGAATCCTACTTATGTTTCCTTCCCATCACCAACCTTTTCTCTTCCATAAAAGTAATCACCTTCTGGCTTATGGCTCCATAAAAAAGTAGTTTTGTTGACTTTCAAATTACAAATGGGCTCATTTATATTTTTAATAGCTAGCTTCTTTCACTCAGCATATATATGATCTCCATCCTCATTGGAGCATGAAGCTTCATTATACATCACTATCATGCATAATTATAAACTACCTTATATTTACAACATTATAAGAATATATGACAATTTATATACCCATAACATTTTAAAACCCAAATGTTAATGAATGTTTGGGTCTCTAGTTTATTAATATTAATAATGACGTTAATATAAATATTCCATACATGTCTTTTGCACATAGAGTCAAAAGTGAAAGTTTTGAGTGTAGAGTATGTGAATATGTTGTACTCAAGGTTTGCAAGAGAAACAATTTTAACACACAACACATAATTTATAGGATTAATTTAGAGTAGTCACCCAAAGAGTCAAATACAAAAAGTGCAGGAAATCTGTCCACACACTAGAGCCCCAGTGAACCCAACTGAGGGCCTGGATCCCATGGTAATAACTTGCATGAATCCATTTGAAATACTAGATCCTATTACAATGACCTCACAAACCCAGCTGGAGGCCTAGAGCCCATGACAGTGTCTCACTTAGGCCTGTTTCACAGATCTGCACTGGAAAGACCCAAAGGTCAGCGGGGAAGCTAAAATGTCTATGCCGACAGGATGGAGGATCTGTGCCAGAAAGCAGAGGGATCTGCACTGGAGCCAGGAAGCAATGCTCAAAATAAGGACCAGAACTCTCTCAAATGGTACCACAGCCATCCTCAGTGAAAGCAATGTCCTGAGCTCCTCTGAGGGTCAGAACAGCCAAATTCATACCCAGAAAGCCAGCGTGACAAGCTTCTCCAGGAGAACTGATTGTCCCAGCTCTTCCTCTCTAGTTCTGACATGCTTTCAGACCTTTTGCACCCAGCACCCAGCACCACATTGATTCAGTTCTGATAGGTGTTACAAGCTGACCACCAATGCGAATCCACCACGGACTGTTAAACTTTATTTTGTGCTACAAAACAAGTTTTCAAAATGTTGTAGCATACTCTTACCATCAATACAAGAAAGGACAGGTATTTTTAGTTCATTAACAAAGTTATTATAATTGATATTAACTCATGTTTCTTAATAATATTAATTAGATTGCTTAAAGAGAAGCTAAGAGGCCGGCGAGATGGCTCAGCCATCTAAAGCTCCTGCTTAGGCAAGCTTAGGCAATTACAGGGAAAGTGGTGCAATACCCAGCACCACATGTTGTGCCAACCCCACCCCCAGGGCAGGCTGAGCCAGCCATAATATAAAAAATAATGACAATGAAAATAAAGAGAAGCTAACAACCTTCCTGCTTTGTTTGTATATGAGAACATTTTATGCTTAGAAAAGCATAAAAACGTGAGGTTTACATCCTGAAAGTGGCACTCTGGTGTACACATCTCACTTGCTACTCCTTCTTCCCCTTCATGTTTCTTTCAGTTTTCTGTACTCCATGTTAAAGGGTTCTGATAGTTTAGAGCAAATGAGAGAGGCTGAACTCCGAAGAACCTAAAAGATCCTTGTGGCCACACAATGCCCAATGGAGCCACAAAGAGAAAGACTAGGTTGGCTTCAATCTTAATTGAGGCAATCCACAACCTACCATGAACATCTTTAGAAGTGAAAATCTTCTCTTTCTCAGAAAGTGCTGTTCCTTGAACCATGGAGCATCCATGAACATCTTTAGAAAACTACTCTGAAATTCGTTTTCCTGGGACCTATCTTCCTTCAGTTTCTCTCAGTACTCACCGACATGTAAACGTAAGATTTTAGAGGCTACAAACCATTCTGTGCTTTTTAATAAAGAATTTACATTCGTGGTTGCATTTTTAATATCTTAAGACACTGAAATTGTACAAGTCAGAAAGTAAAAACAAATTATTTATGAAAAGGTAATAAAACATCCTTAATCAAATAAGTCAGTACAGGGAAAAATAATTACAATGAAATTATCTACGAAAAGAGGATCTGAAAAAATCCTGTCATAATACACTTGAAATCAATTAGGAATGTTTGGCACTGAGTAAATGTCAGCTTTCTGGTTGAGGCAATAAGGAAAGAATAGAAATTTATGCATCTCGTTAAGCTTTGGGATTTTCAGGAGTTAATAAAGGAGCTACCGTATGAACGTGCAAGAAACATGAAAGCACTGTGTTCCTTAGAGTTATTTCACGGACAGCCAAAACAAGGAGCAGAACTTTCTGAGAAAGAGAAGATTTTCACTTCTAATGTGGTGCTGAGGTTTGCTTCTTTCTATAGTGGTTGGCGTAATTCAGGACATGAGACCTAAAGTGAAGAGTATGAAAGACAGTGGGATAAATCAATTAAATATCAAAACAAGAAATAGACAATGGGAAACAGGAAGATGTGTCTTTTGCAAATGAGAAGGGATGGGGAAAGGGGTGTAAAGAATTAACATGTCGTGTGCATGGAACAGCTACCCACAGTGAATGAATTCAATCTGTATCAAAAAACATGTTAAGAGCTGGGCGTGGTGGCGCACGCCTGTAATCCCAGCACTCGAGAGGCTGAAGCAGGAGGATCAGTGAGAGTTCAAGACCAGCCTGGGCTACAAAAGTGAGCTCAAGGCCAGCCTGAACTGTATAACGAGACCCTGTCTCAAAAAAACAACAACAAAAAAAATCTTAATAAAAAAATGAGAGCTGTCATCTAATAAATAAGTTCATTTCCTCCACACAGCGTTGTTTTAAAATATAAATCAGTTATAGATGATAGATGATAGATAGATAGATAGATAGATAGATAATTAATAGATAATAGATATTTCAAACATTTTTAAAGTATTATGGGCACTCCCATTCATAATCACACTTCCCCATTTACAACACTCTATAAAGGGATAGAGCACTTTCATATAATTTATCTTATTTGATTCACCATATGACCTGGATAGAATATGTTCACATATTAACCTTTTTAAACAAACTTACAAGGTGCAGAGAGGCTAAGTGAAACTCAGGGCTGTGCAGATTATGACGGGAACTGGTGAAACTGCCACCTTGTGCTTGGTCCTCAGTTTATGTGTTCCCTGAAGCAATTTTGCTTTACTGTCCTGTTCATGAACAAAAGCCAGTATTTGTGAAGGCCCCAACCTGAGAGTGTCTGCAGTTGTTCAATTTAGTAAGAGATTCACATTTTTTTCAAACATTATGTCTTTTTTGGGGAGGAAGGGTGTACAGGGTGTTAAGGATTTCACTACTGGCTTGGCCTGCTAGTGATCCGCCTGTCTACAGCCTCGTGAGAGCTGAGATTACAGGTACATGCCACCACACCCGGTCTCAATTACCATCTCAGCAGACTCCAGAGACAGGGCTGGCACTGTAGGCCTGGAGATTGAACCCCTGGCCCCTGCGTCTGCATGCAGGTGATTTAATCTGCTGAGCTATTTGGCCGGCCCTAAAATATTACATCTTGTTCATTTTTATATCCTGCCATTCTATATTCAAGCCAGAAATAGAAATAAAATGGCAGATAATGGGGAAGGTAACTCCACACAAACTGATTTTTTTTTTCAACTAGTTTAAATAGAATGGATTAACTTGATGATAGATAAACAAAGGAAACACACAGAGGCCCTAGCCAGGGCTGTAATTTGTGAAAACATCCAGGAAGCAGCAGGCAGCACACCCAAGCCACTACTGGGGATTAAAGGTCAAGCATGGGAAGCAGAAGCTTTTCTTCAGCTGAACCAAAGTTCTAAGTGGACCAGCTTTTAAAAGTTATATAAGCAGTGGCTGAATTAAATATATTGAGCAAGGCTTGTACATCCTGCCATGGAAAGCCATTGTCGGAATTTAAACCCCATAGGGAGCTGTAGATTCTTTAACATGACAAGGAAATGTACATGAAATATTTTCCCTTGGAAATCTCTATTACATTCCCACAGCTAGTTTGTAGTTTAGTGCAAAGGTTTGTGTAACCTCTACAGAAACCAATCTCCCTTCCAACTCCCCTCACACTCTGAGCAGATCCCCAGTGCCAAAACCTTTCTGAAAGATAAAGAAATCATTACAAATAATTTAATGTCTTTCACCTGTCTCCACCACACACACACAAACACACACACACACAAAGCAAATAAGGCTTGGCTGAATGAAAACTTGTCAGACGGAGAGAGAGAGAAAGAGAGCAGTAAAGGAAACGGCATATGCTGAAATATAATTATTGATCTTCCATTAAATGGAAGAAAACTAGATGCAGTCTAGCTGAGCACACTATTTTAAATGGCTGACTTATCTCCAAAGAGGTTTAGCCACATAAACTGTCAAACTTGTTGGACATAATCAACTTTCCAATTTCAATAAAAATAAACAGTGCTGATTGTGTCTTGACATCTTATCAATAAGTAACGTTCTTATAAAACCTTCTGCAGTTGGTAAAACAGATCCAAGACGTGAGACTTCTGAAGTAGGTGGTCCCTTCCTAATCCCGCTGTCATTTTTTCACAGCTGAGATGGCAGACACCGTACCAATCAATCTTGTTGAGACTCATAATCCTTGGGCCTAACATCCTGTAAATATTCACAAGGGAAGAATAAGAGAAAGAGAAGGAAAGAGGAAAAATAGGCCAAGCAATATTATATTCATCAAGTACTAAAGAGTGAGTTTGCTACTTAATCACATCAAGATAGAGACAATCGGTTTTGTAATCATAGCTTGTTGCAAATCGCAGTATCACATAGGACAATCGACCTGCACTTTGAAATTTATGTATTTACTTGTTTGTTTGTTTGTTTGTTTGTTTGGTACAAGGTCTGACTATGCAGCTCGGACTCACAGTGATCCTCCTGTCTCGGCCTCCCCAGCACTGAGATTACAAGCACCTACCACCATGCCCAGACTCATTGGCCAGCACTGTGCACCTGAAGTTCCAGGGCTGGCATGGTATACGGCACCAGGGAACTCGGGTCATTGTACTTGCCAGACAGGCACTTAGACCATTGAGCTATGTCCCCAGCCTGGTGCTTTTAAACTACTTGTATGTTTGTGTGTGTGTGTGTGTGTGTGTGTGTGTGTGTGTGTGTGTACGTGTGATTCAATAGTTTATCATATTCTGTGCTACTGCTTTTCACATCTCACTAGGCTATTTGTAACCAATGAACTACAAAACACCACCAGCAACATAGCATTTTTATGAAAGCAACATCTCACAATTTTATTTTTAAAAATCAATGTGATGTGTTGATTATGTGTCAAATTCTTGCTGGTCTTTCCACTGGATGAAGATTGTCTTAGCCATTTCATACGAATATGATCAAAACTGTTTCTCTTCACATCAACATATCTCTGCACACATTTAACTTGTTATCTTTCTTTCACTTGATCTTAGCCAAAAGGCCGAGAAGCGATTTGTTATCTTTCTTTTTTTCTTTTTTTCTTTTTTTTTGTTTTTTGTTTTGTTTTTTATTGTTATTTTTTATTGTTTCAGAATCTTTATTTGTTTATTCACTCATTTTTATGGCCGGCTCAGCTTGCCCTGAGGGCAGGGCTGGCCCAGCATGTGGTGCCGGGGATTGAACCGCGGTCCCGCCCAAGCTTTCCCAAGCAGGCGCTTTAGACCACTGAGCCATCCCACCGGGCCCCATGTTATCTTTCTTTCAAAGAAAACAATACTGGTGCTGATGAGAGAGCTCCGTGGACTAAACACGTGCTTTGGCAAGTTCAGGGACCAGAGTTCGATCCCTGGGCCCTCATGCTGCCCTGGCCCTATCCCCGGGACCCACTGAGCCTGTGACTCAGTCCAGGCATGGTGGTGTGTGTCTATACCCCCAATGCTACGGAGGCTGAAAACAGGAGAATCACTACATGTTTTAGCTGCACAGTGAGACCCTGTACCAAGTACATAAAATGGAAAAAAGGAAACAATATCAACTCCATCTAAGGTACGTCCCTCTAGTTCATCTCCTTTGACATAATTTCAGTCACTTACTCTCCACTCTTGTTGTCGCTTTCACATCCTTTTGTGTCAGTCAGTGCGAAAAAGATTTAATGCAAGAGACAGAAGTATATAACGATTTACAAATTAGGCTTACGCTGGCTGCCCACAGTCAGGTGCAGGAGACTGACTGGGAAAGGCCTATCTGTGAGCTAAGCATCCAAAGGATACAATTAAAGATCAAAGGCTTGGAGCCCGTGACAGTGTCCTATCCAAGGTCATACCAGAAAAGAGAGGAAAAGAAATTACCTACACCTCAATGCATGAATATCAGCTAATAGGTAATTCTGTAAAACAAAAGGATACAGCCCAGGAAAAAAAAAAAATGTCACAGCTATTATAAGTGCAAATATAATTAGCTTTCTCTCATCATAAAACTTTCTTTTCCTTAACAGTACTGCCCTCTTGGGACAATAGTTTGCCTTTTACAACTCTTAAGTTGTCAACTGAGGAATGTGGTCATGAGGACCGCTGCATCATCCAGGACCTCCATTACCCTTGAAAACTAGCTTCTAAGAACCTCCACCACCAAAGGTGTTCACTCAAAAATCGTCAGTGTTGTGCTCTGCCTTCTCTTTAGCTAAGGCCTCTGGACAGAGTTCAGTACATCTTATCAGTCCTTTCTTGAAGTAGTTTAGCCTAAAATTCCCCTGACATGCAGTAGCCTCTTATGTTTACCTCTATTCACTTTTCTGATCCCCTCAGGATGTATGCATCCAAGGTCAATGTTTGTCCTTCCTCTTCTGCTCTCTCTTCATATCAGAGTAACAGCCATTCACACACCTTCAATTATCACTCCTGCTGCATGATTCTAGTCATTTAAATCTCTAGCTTTAAACGCCTGATCACTTCTTCATGCCTCTAGTTACCTAGCCTACCAATAAAACACGCATTTCTCTATCGGGTAAGATTAACCCTATAAATATCAGCACTCCTTTGACAGACATTCATTTTTTACTTTTATTAAAGGTCAGCACCTAACTCACGTGCAGCAACAATTCAGGACAACGTTAAATCTGTTTTGTGAACCTTGGATTTTCCTTAGATGATGCAACCAAAATTAAAACCAGCACGGTGGAGAAGGGCCTAGAGAATAAAGAGGTCTGCCAAGGATTTTAAGACACAGATCTGGAGTTTTATTTTGCTGTTAGCTGATTAGAAAAGTTATATTAAAAGCCAAACAGTAGCTAGTATTTTTCTTTTCATCCATCATTCGGAAGTGTATGTCTCTTCCTTTTCATCTCAAATCAGACAACAGAATAAAAGCGTTGCTTCTTTTCCTCTGAAAATTTCAACAAACTATAAGATTCTCATCAGCTGTTCCACAATAAAGTCTAAAGACTGCTGAAAAATAAAGACATCACCTGAAAATAGGACACAAAATTTGCCTTTCTTAAACTCAGAGCCCTGTAAATAGAAATATTCAAGGTAAAGCCACTTAATCTAACTCTACCCTTTTACAAAATGAAAGGAATGTCCCAGCTTCACACAATCATTCCAAACTAAATAGTGATTCAGACCTAGGTTTTCCTCTCTAAAGCCTAATGTTTCGCTTTGTGCCACATGGCTTTCGAAGCTTTGTCTTATGATCCATATGTTCTCTGTGAAGAATCCACAACAAATATAGCAAGATTATAGCTCCAGAAGAGTGGCAAGCGAATGGAAAAGATATCTCTGAAACTTTCACAAAGAATCCTTTTGGGACATGAACATCAAACATTCAAGAATGAGATTCTGAATCAAGAAGTTGTTATTTTGACAGCCCTAACCAATACATAAAGCAAATAGTCATAATCTTATAGACATTCCTTTAAAATTATTGAAGACTCTAAAGAATTTTTAACCCAGAGCCATACCGTCAAGAACCATATGTGTCTGCTGGGCGTGGTGGCGCACGCCTGTAATCCCAGCACTTGGGAGGCTGAGGCAGGAGGATCGATGCGAGTTCAAGACCAGCCTGGGCTACAAAAGTGAGCTCAAGGCCAGCCTCAACTGCATAGCGAGACCCTGTCTCCAAAAGACAAAAAAAAAAAAAAAAAAAAATAAGAACCATATGTGTTAAGAGTTAAATCTATTTTATGTTCAAGTATGTAATACTTGAACATAATGTTTCTCTGGGTGCTAATTGGCATTTGGTGATTGATTTACCCATCATCATGAAATGTCATCCATACTATTTCAATAAAAGAAAAAAAAGAAGTCTATTATATTAGGATAAAGTGTATATGTTTCACTATCTGTTAAAATCTCAATCAGTCTAAAAATTAGCCAATTATTGGGTTAGTATTTGTTTCCATGGTAACCAGTTATAGGGTGGTCCCCAAAAGGGTTTTATTAAACGTGACTTCACCTATAGATTGAGATTCACTCAGGTGTGAAAAGCAGATGGCTGACTGAGAACAAAAGAAAAGAATAGAATAAACAGGTATTTTCTCTAAAGATACACATAAAACTAGAATTTTAAAAAGTAACATTGATCAGTTTAAGGGACAGCTGGAAGATGATCTGACCTCAGCTATAGCTCAGGAACTATCTTGGCTATTGTACTCAACCACCTGGACTTGGGAGTTAACAGGATCTAGACACAAGTCCTGATGTGGATGAGTTTAGATCATTATGTAATTTAAGCAATCAGGGCTCTCCATTTCCTCGTTTGGAAATAAAAAAGTTAATAATAGTACCTGCCTCCAGTAACTATTGAAGACTTCACTAGTGTAATGTTTATTAAGACCACCATCCTTGGGGGCAGGGGAGATAGCTCAATAGAATAAGTGCCTGCTTGGCAAGCACAAAGACCTGAGTTCAATCCCCAGTCCCATAAAAAAGACTTCCATCCAGAATGTTTTGCCATGATACACCTAAAACATAAAACCTTTGAGAGAGAGAGAGAGCCTTCATAATGAATTACATGTCCATTTCAAATTGATACTTTTTTTCTTTCAGCTTCACTGTTTTTCATATTCCCTTAGTGGGAGTTTAAGTGTGTCCAGGTTTACAGTTGGATAAGGAGTACTGGTAATGCTGCTAATATGCCACATGCCTCCTGTGTTATAATATTCCTTCTATCCCATCCCTAGATTAGTAACAATTAACCACATACACTGAGCCCATCTGAGCTTATGAAATTATAAAATGTTCAAACTGAAGGAGCATGCCAGCTGATGAAAACAAATATTAGATATTGAGGCACCACCACTGCTGCCAGAGTATGTGAGGATCATCTGTCCTGTGGCATGGACAAGCAAATATCAATTAGGAGAAATAAGGCATTAGAGCAGATTTCCAGCAACAAGTGCTTTGGAGGATTGCAAAAAGTTTTTGAAGATGACAGTGTGGAGCTAAAATGTAAAATGAAATTGGCTGTCTACTTACTACAAAAGGCAGAAACTGGAAACTGCCCTGCCCTGCATTGGCTTTCTGGATTAACTTGCACAGAACAAAGTTTTATATCAAGATCTGGTTACCACTATGCTGCCTCAGAACACGGCTGGTTGTCATCATTCCAGATACCAGGCCTGATGAATGCAATATTAGATGAGAAAGTGATTGCTGGAACTTTGGCACTGGAGCAGGGTTTTATGTGACTACTACTGAAGATTCTTGGAAAACTAAATACGGCATGCACTCTTATGTAACAGAGGAGCTTCTCCAACTCGTAGAGGCCAATCCAGGAGACCCCTGAAGGATGTCTACTTTTGGCCATTCCATGGGAGGCCACGGAGCTCTGATTTATGCTTTGAAATGAACTAGGAAATACAAATCCATGAAAACAAATATTGTATGTACGACACAGAAAACTTGCAGGGAACTAGAATTCACCGTGTGGACATTTTATTATGCCTTCTAGAAAATCCATTGACTGTTTCAGGGAACAGCAGTAACAATGGCAATAATAGCTGACATATTTACTGAGTGCCTACTTAATTGCCACAACCTAACAACAGGTAACACACTTATGTCCATGTAGCTCAGCTTTTAAAACATATTGATACATGAATTCCCCCAAGATCAAAATTAAATGGTAGAGGAATTAATACTTGTTTTTTCTACCAATGGCATATGCCAACTGTGTATTAGATTCTTCAAGAAATTTAAAACAACTAGCATTATTGAGTACTTAGTATTACCAGGAACCTTAGGTTTCCAAGGGGCTGCTTCTGAGGAGTGAATGCTGAAAACTTTGCAAACCGTAAGATGAATATCCCTCTCCCAATTTAACTTTGGGTGTCAGGCATTTTATGTTCACAGTGAAAAAAGTAGCTAAAATAGAATTTGATGCCAGGAGTCAGGTCATTGCTATGACTGTGCTTGACCACATGGTGCAGGACCTTTAGGAATGGCTTGTGGGAAGAGACTGGAAAAGTCTAGGGACATAGCTAAAAGCATAGAACTGGGGTTGGGGAGATAGCCCAGCAGCATAAATGCCTGCCTGGCAAGTACAAGATTCTGAGTTTGAACCCCCATACCAAAAAAAAAAAAAAAAAAAAAAAAAAGATTTGGGACACTTTAGGCTGTTCTGTGTTACAGATTCTGGTCAGAGTTCAGAAGGCCAGAAGGCTAATAGAAATCTCACAGATAAAGCCAAGGTTTGGAAAGTTTCTGCTGGGAAGGACTTTGTTGGTTGATGGACTCCAGAAAATGTGTATTATGGCTTGGCATAAAGTTTATCTGTATTTTACTCATGTTTAGAGACTTTGCCTGAGACTGAGGTTAAAGGTGGTGGAATAATTAATTTGTAGAAAAAATTTCAAGGGACTCAAATGTTGAGGCAGTGCCATGGCTACTGAGAGGCTTTTAGTCAGATTTACGTTGATAAACAAGAACAAAAAGTTCAGGAATAACTTAAAATGTTTGAATTTAGCCAGAAGGAAGCTCCATTAAAGCTGTGGCCTGCAAAGATAAGGCAGAGGATACCTCAATTGCTGAGAGAAGCAAGAAGAATAGAAAAGAGGGCCGAAGGGCCTCACAGGAAGCAGCAACTGTCCATTCTTTAAACCTGAAAGCTGCAAAAGTGAAAGACATTGTTTTGAAAAGAAAGTCCCAGAACACTACATCCCAGAATGGTGGCAGCTACACCACATTCCGGAATGGCAGAATTTGCTCCTCAGACTTTGATTCAGAGTACCCAGAGTTCCAGACACTTGACTCCTCCAGTGAAGAGAGAGAAAAGCCTTGCTACTGTTGCCCTGGACCCAGAGGGGGACTCATCAGCGGCTGAGTCATTCAAAATGTGCCTGTACGGAGGTTGTAGGTTCTGTCCTACCCCGTTGTATTTCTCCCACAGAAACACCTAGACTGGTGAAATTGTTAAGTCCTTGAAACGGACAGTAGTGCTCACAGCCCCCACCCAACACACTGTTAGGTGTGCTCTAAAACCTGCAGCTTGTCTCCCTGTTTACACCTCCCAGCCCACTGTAGAGTAGATGGTTGCACAAATGCAATGATAATGGCTGTTAGGAGACAACACTGCTATGAGCTTTTTATAGTGAGAGCAATAAAAAGCAACACAAAAGGCTAATTGAATTATCTCAATTTACACTAAGCCAGAGGTACTTTGGGACCAAACCTATCAGCCTACTATGGCTCTTGGGATACCCAGGTCCTTCATAACTCAACATCTTCCAGTTATTCCTCAGGAAAAAGAGTAACTATTATCTGAATAACAGTAAGTATGTGTTTGAGTGGTTAATGAGATGGCATTCACAACTAAAACCTATGTCGTTCTTATCCATCACTGAAACTTTACACACAAACACTGCTTCTAAAAGCAACATCGGCCTAAGGCACACAAAATAACTAAATAATCAAAGAACTTTTCAAAGCTATACTCAAAGCAATAAACTGGAAATGTTTCTGAGATATTCAAGAACATGACACAGAGCTCTTAGTTCCATGCCTTTTTGGCAAGGGCCCACGCCAGTGGAAATGCACTACAAAGCACAGGACCTCCACACACTGTGTCCTCTGTCAGACCTTTCAAACCACAGAGGTCACTGTTTCAGGGACAGAGGGTGAGTTCTCTGAACATTCCAGGAAGTCTCTTCTTTGAAAGGAGAGGTACCTTTTCAGAGATGACAGGTACTTGAAAAGTACAGATGTATGGATGACCCCATGTCCCAGTTTCACAATTCACCTCTTCTTAAGAGACAAAAAAAAAAAAAATGGAGGCAGGGAAAAAAAGAGAAGAATACTTTCATTGAAAGAGCAAGCACGTTTTTACTAAGATACTTTGGCTTGAGTCATAATCTCAATTCTTTCTCAATAAACATTGAAATTCTATACCATTCTTAAGCTTCAGTTTTTATACCAATAGTATGGGTATATGACTAAAATTTTCTTCATGGAGGCATTGCAAACATCAAGTAAAATCTCATTTGTAGATAGGCAATGGTAGGTGTTCAATAAACATCATGTTGCTCTCTTCTGGTTAAAGTTCCTCTTAGCAAGCAGCTTCAAAAACAAGGGACCATGTGACACAAAATGTCTCTAGGGATAGACATTTTGAGAGATAAAGCTCAAAGATTTTTAAGCATAACAAAATTGCACTTATGGTCATAACTCAAATCCTAAGTTTCACAAAATGACGTATTATATGGTAAATAACAGGGTAAACTGTAATGTTCTGTGCACATGGAAGCAATGCTGGTGCTTTAATAATGACACAACCTGCCGAAGGTAGAAATATGTTTGGGGGGATGATTGGACCACCCGTTCTAAAATGATTATTATATAATAGAAACCACTCTGTTCTGTCTATAGTACCTCATGTCTTTTTACAACCATATTCAGAAGTGAGCGCCTCACCCACTTCATAGTACAGGAAACTGAGTCCTGATGGAACAGAATGATGTACTGAAATCCCAACCGCTTTGCAGACACAGAAGGGCCAAGGAATTAGAAGGTAGCTATGGGATTTGGGAGAGTTTTCAATATCTTGACCCCAGAGCAATACTCCTATCCCACAGTTCTCATTGTTGTAATGAGACCAGTAATTAAGAAAACGTAGGACTGCATGAAATGTATGATTTCCACAGGTAGGTGCTGCAATCCTCTCAGTGTGGTGATGATCAATAGCATTCTGCCTGTGGGGCTGGCTGGCTATCACTTGGTCCTTGTTGACCCAGAATGTCATTCCTGTTCTCTTTACAGTCTCCAGGAGACAAGGAAGTTCAGAGGTTCACCTTCTCCCCAGCTCTTTTCTATCTCAGGTCCACCCACAGAGGAGTCCTACGCATCTCTAATTTCTACAGAGTAACTTATGCCAGTGAAATCATTGGTCAAAGAATTGAGCCAAGGAAAACTGGAGGAAGGATGTAACTCATGCATCTCAGGGAAAGTCCAGAGCTTCCCTGGCTGCAAAATGCAACATGAGCAGGAAGAATGACTGAAGCCACAAATGACTTGCTTTTCAGCCACATGAAGAGACTGTGGAAATAATTCTTTGTGAAAGCTCCCAGGAAGGCAAAGCCATAAACATTTTGCAATATATATAGTTAACTACAGTGTTCTCAGGCTCTCCTTTCAGTTTTCCTTCCTACCTGCCCACTTTTCTTTCTGTAAAGGGCAAGTAAATGTCTCTGAGGATGCAGCACCAGGACCCAGCTGCAATATGATGATGACTTTGCTCCTGAGTGTCCCTGCCAGGATGGCATAGTGAACATGAGATGGAGAAGGAGAAACAAAAGCCTCTATTGTTCCACACAAGAACAAACCAGGGCTTAATCTAATGCAAACATAATTACTTTTAGTTAAACAAAAGGGGGAAAACAAATAAAGAGAAAAAACCTCGATGTTTACAGCATAGGCTGTCTGCTCAGAAATGAACAATTGTGTGGGCATCCGATAGACATCGCATTCCTCCTCTCTGCTGTGGCTCTTTGAAAACAAATTTGAAAGGTAGAAATAGGAAATAGAAATAGTCTTAGCTACTCTATTATCTTCAACATTTTCCACCTTACGTTCACATTGTTGTTCATCTTCTTTGGTGTGGATATTAATAGAAGACTGGCACTTCAAGAAATGATATTGAAGTCAAGTGTCAGGAACTACACTATTTAAAATCTTTCCCATTGACCTTTGCTTGGGGTTTATCCTTTTGATATTCCCAAACAGAGAACAGGATAAAAAATGTTCACTTACTCATTTAACAAATATTTATTATGATCCTCATCTATGATGGATGGTGTATTGAAATGAATAATACAGAAATGAATGCTTTTACCCTAAAGTTTAGGCCGTCCAGTGGAAAGATAAAACAGGGAATAATTATACAAATAAGTATAGAAAGGTACAGGTTGCTACAAAAACATATAACTGAGAATCCCAAATTTCTTGCAGGGTGATAAAGGAGAGTAGTCAGGAATAGTGTAAGGGCTGACCAAATAGCTCAGTGGACTAAAGCGCCTGCAAGCAGGAACCACGGCCAGGGGTTCAATCCCCAGGTGTGCTGTGCTGGCACCATACCTGGGGCACACTGAGACAGCAACTAAGTCTGAGCATGGTGATACACACCTGTAACCCCAGCTCTTGGGAGGCTGTATCTAGTAGTGAGACCCTGAATACCCTGTCCCCTGGTTCTTCCCTACTGTCTTAGTTACTTTTTGCTCGTTGCTGGGACAAATACCCAACACTCAAAATGAAGGAAGGAAAGGTTTATTTAGCTCACAGTTCATAGAGGTTTCAGTCCATATTCGGCTAGCTCAAGGCTGAGTGGAGCAGGGTGGAAAGCATCCAGTTCATGGAGGCAGAACAGCAGCAAAATGGCAGCAGAGGCAGCCAGTCAATCAGGGCAGCAGAGCAGCAGCAACAGCTCGAGCTCCAGTCTGTCTCTCTGTGTCTCTTTATATTACATCCAGGCTCGCTGCCTTAGCTCCCGCCCTAGGCTACACCCATAATCCCAGTACTTCCACCCATAATCCCATCAGTACTAAAACCCATAATCCCAGGGATCACGGATCAAGTCTCAAACTCTAGAAGTCCCCGTCCAATGACTCCATGAGGCTTTGGGGGGACAACTAGACATAAACCATAACACCTACAATACAAAAAAAAAGGGGATAGTCTAAGAAACTCAGTGCTTCAAAGATGAAAAGAGCAAGCTTGTCAATGAATTAAGAGAAGTAAAGAAGAAAGAATATAAACTCCCAAACATACAGAATGCCCAGAAAGAGGAAGGTCTATGGAAAATGTCAGCTGAGAAGTCAGTCTCAGTGTGTTTCAGGTGCTGTGGCAAATGACCACAATCTTAAGAGCTTAAAATCACTGACATTTGCTCTCTCACATTTTAAAAGCAAGAAGATATTACAGTCCCTTAGGATGATGAAGGGCAGAATCCTTCCTGACACTTCCAACCTTGAGAGGGTCTAGTTGTTCCTTGACTTGGTGCCTTCCAACTTCCAGTTTTGCTAGTCTTTAAGGTCTACGTTGCTCTGTGCCTTCTCTTTTTCGCTCTGTATCCTCTCCTCTTCTGTCTCTTCTAAGAATGCTTGTTACGATATTTAGGATCTATACGTTTAATCCAAAATCAGCTCACCGTTAGGTCATTTATATTTATAATGACCACTTTTCCAAATAAGGTCACATTTGCAGGCAGCTATAAAGAGGAAGATGAACATAACTTTCTGGAGAGCACCATTCACCCTACCAGTCAGTGTTGTTGGAAATCAGAGATCATGGTAGTGAGAAAGGTGCTAATAAAATGTGGCTGCTGGTTGGAGGAAAATCTGTTCAACTTAAGGAAAAGAGATCTTCTTGTGTGTGCCACTATACTTGGCTTGGGTGACCTGTACAGTGGCCCTGGGGTTCCGTAGGCAGCACAGCATGTGGTACTGGGGATTGAACCCAGGTTCTTGTGCTTGCCAGGCAGGCACTTAGACTGCTGAGCTCCCTCCCTAGCCCATAACTCTCCTCTCCTAAGGAAGCCTCACTTCCTAACAGCATACCCCGTTATGAGTTCATTGGTGGATTCCGCTGGTGAACGCGGCTCCCCCATGATGCAATTGCTTTCCAAAAGCCCTATCTTGGAACAAATAAGATGTTTTGGGGACTTTCTAGCCTGAAACTGTAACACCCCCCCACTTCACATGTCCTTCTGACGTCTCACTCCAAATGCCAAACTTATCCTCATCCAGTAGAAATAATGAGAAGGCTTTTGTTTTGTTTTGTTTTGTTTGTTTTTAAGTGACCTCTTCTATCCAAAGATCCTCCAAAGCAGTTTGAATTTCCAAGAATCATCTTAGTACAGAGGTCAAAAGCTAGGCACCTTCATAGAATTGCAGAATTTCTCTAAGCAGGTCAGCTCTAACAAAATAATCAACACAAAGCATGAATAATCATTTCCTACACACAAACAAAATCCTGCAATTTTGTTTTTTGTTAGAGCAGTCAGAAGGATGTAGTTGGCCTTCATCTTACTTGTCATCCATCGCATGGCCCGGTGGAGGGTTTGCTTGGCTCCGGCAAATGAAAACTTCTTCTTTAGAGGCCTGGAAAGCCTAATATCAACCACAAGCATCTTTTCTCTCTGGGTTAAAAACGCAGGTCATTCTGTGCAACACTGGATTTAAAACATCAAGGGCTGATGAATTTCCAATGTGTAAATTCATCCAGGATTATCCGTTTAGGTTAAAATGGATTTGAATATTTCTCTAGACAGGAGTTAGACACAACGTTTCCAACCACCTGCATCCATGTCATTGAGATAAATGTATGCTCCCAGCCACTTTCTCTTGGGCAATCAATAGCTAAAGTCAGGTAAGAAAATAGATTCTTTGGAAAGGATCAGTATATTACAAGGCAGTTCTGTACCGAGCCACTTGCATTTTGGCCTTATCAAAGTCAAAACCTAAGACAAGAAACTATTTCAAAGGAGTCTGTGTTTCATCTTTCTCTCTGCTCAGTCTCATCTGAGTGAGTACGTCAACTGTGTGGCTATTCTTGTTTTCCTATCACTCTTGTTTCTCTCCCAAGATTTCAATCATAAAAGAAACGTAAAATTCACTCTGTAAAAACTCTTCTCAGGCCAGGTAGATTGCTCAGAAGTCTAAGCCCCTTTCTGGCAATCAAAAGGACCCAGGTTCAAGCCCTGGTATCACATGCTGTGTTAGTCCTGTGCTGAACGGGTCACCGAAACCAGGCATGATAACGCACACCTATAATCCCAGCACTGGTCAGGCTGACACAGGAAGATCGCTATGAGTCTGAGCTGCATAGTGAGATCCTGTACCAAACAAATAGATGATAGATAGATAGATAGATAGATAGATAGATAGATAGATAGATAGACAGATGATAGATTATTTTTTAAAAAATAATAAAAATTAAAATTCTTCTCAAACCATCAAAATAATTAACAAGCTTCTATTATGAATAAGATTTATAACCAGGTAGCAGTGAAGTCCTATAGGACTAGGAAACTCATGGTCCTCTGGGACTATGTTATGAATTCCTCTGGGATCTTTCAGAGCAGCAATTCTGAGGAAGTTGGAATGAAATCCAGCCCGTGCAATCACTCTATCTCGGCTGGGTGTGCAAACAGATACACTAAGGACCCCAGGATTTGGAGGCAGATTTATTTAACATCAGACAGACAGTGGCTAGGAATCAATCGCTCCTCAAAATGTCAGGCCCTGATCTCTGGTGGTCTAGGGCTTATGCAGAATAAGGCAGCAGGAAGCATAGAGACACGATGGCTTGAAGGAGGGGATTGGATTTTACAATATGCATCATGGGGAAAAATTATGCATCATTGGAGCACTGCCCCTTATACTGATTTTTGTTGATATTACACATATTAGCATATTTACAGAGGTTAAATATGAGATAAGAATAGTAGCAAGACAAAAACAAAAAGGGAGCAACATGGTTGCTCAGCTACCATAGCTCTCTACCAAACAAAACAATATAAAATGAATTTATCATATAATAATAATTATTATTTTTCTTCATTCTCTTTTCAAATAATTATGAGGAGCCAGCCAGAGAGCTCCACAGAATAAAGAACCTGCTTGGACAGGCTCAGGGATCAGGATTCTATCCCTGGCATCCAGTGCTGGCCCTGCCCCTGGAGGCATGCTGAAACAGTAATTGAGCCTGGGCGTGGTGATATGCACCTGTAACCTCAGCACTTGGGAGGCTGAAAACAGGAGGATCACTGTAAGTCTAATCTGTGCAGTGAGATGCTGCAGACCACATATTAATACATTAAAAAATTAAAATGGTTATGAGTTTTAATGAACATCACAACATCATTTTGTATTTAAATGATGCTCTGTTGCTGATCCTTTTTTTTTCTACTTTATTTTTTTATTTATTTTTTATCATTTTAAAAAATAAGTAACAGCCGGGCGTGGTGGCTCACGCCTGTAATCCCAGCACTTGGGAGGCTGAGGCAGGAGGATCGTTGTGAGTTCGAGACCAGCCTGGGCTACAAAAGTGAGCTCAAAGCCAGCCTGAACTGCACAGTGAGACCCTGTCCCAAAAATCAAAAAAAAAAAAAAAAAAAAAAAAAAAAAAAAAAAAAAAAAAAAAAAAAAAAAAAAAAAAAAAAAAAAAAAAAAAAAAGTAACAATAACTTTCAAAACACGTTAGTAGTACATTCGCAATAGTTGACACATTGTATAGTGTTGTCTTCATAATAGTTTCACAGAGCATAGGGTATAGACATGAGGAATTTTCTGATCGATATTGGTAAGGAAAGAGAAAAGAAAGAGAAAAAGAAAGAAAGAAAGAAAGAAAGAAAGAAAGAAAGAAAGAAAGATAATAGATGATTGATAGATAGATAGATACATACATAGATAGATAGATAGATAGATAGATAGATAGATAGATAGATAGATAGATAGATAGATTTATTTTGTTTGAGCTGAGAGGAAGTAGCTGTATACACAGTCCAATATTTCTTATTTGCATTGGGTTATCGGTGAAACTGGCAGTGTTAGAGGTTGATGATTTAAGCTGTCTCACAATCAACACCCCCCCCCTTTTTTTTTTTTGCTCATCTTAATCATAATACTTCACTGTTTAAAACATGTCATTGAAACAGGAGCAGTTCATTAGGCTTGAAAGAAAGCCAACTTATTTCAAGTGAAAAAAAAATTTATATCCCTTCTGATTATTATGGAAGATTTTCTATTCAGACATCACAGAAACTCTCCAAGAATTCTCAAAATTTTCTTAATAAGCCTTAGAAAACTTTCACTTAATAGGATTATTGCTAATATAATGAGGACTCCCATACACCCCATACCATTTTCCCTATTACACTATATATTTGACAACAAATGGACCAGTAAAAATATTCCATTATTCAATGAAGTTTAAGACACTGTCAAGCTTCTTCAGTATTTTTTATAGGCTTTTCCTTTCTAGTACTGTACGTAGGGCAGCATTATTCAGTTAGCCACCATGTGGCCTCAGAATAGTTAAGAATTGCTATGACAGTTTCTTAGATTTTCTTGGTTTTTAATGACCTTGACAGTTTTTAAATTGACCTTCTCAGTACATTTAAAAATAAATAATGTTCACATTCATTATGGGGAATTTGTGCCAGTATATAATATCTCTCAACTCTTTTTTTCCAATTCTCCCTCCCTTTCCTTTAGCCCTTTTTTCCCTTTTTAATTTATGAAACTTGGTTTCTCTTGTTTTCCTCCTTTTCTTCTCTTTAACCTTTGTTTCCTCCACTCCCTCATTCCTCTTCCCATTTGAACATTTGCTTCCTTCTTTCCACCATCCGTCCTGCATTACTCAGCCTTTAGGTTCCTCACACGTCAGAAACAATGTGGCATCTGTGCATATTCAATTTATTTCACTTAAAATTATGTTCTCAAGGTTCACCATTGACCTAGAAATATCTCAAGTTTATTCTTCTTAATGACAAAGTAGTATTTCATTGTCGATAAAAACAGTATTTTTTGTGTTCATTCATCTTTAATGGACCAACAGGCTGTTTCCAAAATTTCTATTATAAAATATTATGCTATAAGCAGGCGTGTACATATATTACTGCAGCATGACTTTTTAATTCCTTTAAGATACCTAGGAGGGGTCAAATGGAACCTCTAGTCTTAGTTTTCTGAGGAATCACCACGTTAATTTCCACAGTGATTTATCAATTTATACTCCCACCAGCATTAGAGATGCATTCCTTTTTCCCTACAGACCTGCCAGCATTTGTTATTTGTGATGTGTTGATAACAGCTATTCTTTGAGATGAAATCTCAATGTTGTTTGAATTTGCATTTTTCTAATGACCAGTGATGTTGAACATTTTTAACATATTTATTTTCTGTTTGTATTTCATTTAAGAAATGTTTATTCTAAGCTGGGTGTGGTGGCACATGCCTATAATCCCAGTACTTGGGAGGCTGAGGCAGGAGGATCAGTGTGAGTTCGAGACCAGCCTGGGCCACAAAAGTGAACTCAAAGCCAGCCTGTACTGAGCAGTGATACCCTGTCTCAAAAGACAAAAAAAAAAAAAAAAGAAGAAGAAGAAGAAGAAAAGAAATGTCTATTCTTTTCTGATGCTCATTTAAACTTGAGCCTTTAAGTTCAAGAGTCTGATCTTTATTGAGTTGTTTATGAATTTTATATGTTAGTGCTTTGTCTGAGGAAAAGCAGATAAAAAGCATTTTCCATGCTGTGAGTTGTATCTTTACTCTATAGGAGTTTCTTTCTTTTCTTTTCTTTCTTTTTTTTGAGACAGGGTCTTGCTGTGCAGTTCAGGCTGGCCTTGAGCTCATTTTTGTAGCCCAGGCTGGTCTTGAACTCACAGTGATCTTCCTGTCTCAGCCTCTCAAGTGCTGGGATTACAGGCATGCACCACCACACCCGGCTTGGAGGAGTTTCTTTTGCTGAGCAAAGCTTGATTGTATGATGTTACCCCAGTTGTTGACTCTTTGTAATATTCTCTGTTCAGACAGGGTCTTCTTAGTCATTGTTCTTGGGTAGGCAAAATTAATACAGGGAAAATTTCCATACTTCCAAAATTGTTATGCTGGTTTAATGCAATAATGATCAAAAAAACTAATAGCATAGTCCACAGAACTAGAGAAAACAATCTTAAAGTGAAATAAATCAGACGCACATGTGTAAACAATATTTTGACTCCCTAGCATAAGATACTGAAAGAGTAAATAATATCCACAAGATGCTGTCAAAGATAAAGAAACTGCTCCCAAGGAAAGAATAACTGGGATGTGAGGAGAAAATAAGAAAGAAAAACATTATATGTTTATATACACAAGATAACCAATACAATTATACTACTAATTTCTATTAGTTCGTTGAAAGGAACAGTTGGTGTTCATATTATTTGATCAATTTTATATGAGCTATTTGAAGATAAAAATATCAAATATAATAACCATTTTTAATTTTTTGTCATCTTTTTAGAAAGTCTGTTTTCTAATCCTCTTTAAAATAAAAAACATAAAAAAAAAGTTCACATGGAACCAGAAGAAACCTAAAATAGCAAGCACTTCTGAACAAAGGCAAGACAGAAAACATTAAAATTCCTATCTTGAAATTATACTACAAAAGTATTGCAATAAAAAGAACACCATACTGCCAAAGAGGGGGGGGGGAACCAGACCCCAAGACCAGTGGGACAGAACAGAAAATGCATAAATAACTCTAAACATACATAGCCACCTTATCTTTGACAAAAGGCCCAAACACCTTCACTAGAAGAAAAAAGCCTTTCTTAAAATGATGCCAGGAAAACTATCTTTCCCCACACCAAAGAATAGACCTTGTCTTAGATACTCTTTAGTCGTTGCTGGGACAAATACCTGACACTCAAAATGAAGGAAGGAAAGGTTTCTTTAGCTCACAGTTACTGGAGGTTTCGGTCCAGTCCATATTTGGTTGGCCCAAGACTGAGTGGAACAGGGCAGAGAGCATCCAGTTAATAGCAGCACAACAGCAACAAAATGGTGACAGAGGCAGCCATCCAAATAGGGTAGCAGAGCAACAGTGTTAGTCTGTCTCTGTCTCTCTTTATATTACATTCAGGCTCTCTGCCTCAGCCTACCCACCTTAGACCACACTCATAGTCTCAGCAGTACTTAAAACACATAATCCCAGGGATCGTGGATCAAGTCTCAAACGCTAGGTCAGTACTAAATCACATAATCCCAGTGACTCCATGAGTCAAGTTTCAATCTATAGAAGTCCCTGCCTCATCACTGCATGAGGCTTTGCGGAGACAACTAGATATAAACCATTACAAACCTCAACACATATATCTGCCCATACACTAAACTGAAATTAAAATGGGTCAAAGATCTAAATATCGAGACCAAAGCAATCTGCTGGAAGATAGAATGGGTAAGACTCTGGAAGACACATGTGTAAGCACAGAGTATGGACCTCTATAGTTTAGACCAGCACTGTTTAGATACTTTGCAGACTATCCCCAAGTTGAGCCATCTAGTGACTTAAGATCAGAGTGAATTAGTGTGTTCAGGTGAATCCTCATTCTCTTCACATTAACTTGCCAGTAGGACGCTGGCCTTGGTCATCTGGCTTGGGTTGGGTGCAGTATTTCTCATGTTCTGCTAAAAAGTTGTTCCTTTCTCTGGCTTTGGACACCAGGCTGTTTGAAAACACCACTGCATGTAGCCCGCCTTATGAGGCGGAAGGTTAGGTGCCACTTTTTCAATAGCGGAATACCTCCACACATTAATTTGAATTCATCTGCATAGAAACATTGTTTATCTCTTTTAAGAATTTTATTCAATCATTTATTTATATTAATGTGAATTCATGGATATTTCTCATATGCTTAAAGTTAAATTTGATATTAATTTCATTTGTTGGTTAAACTGTTCCATCTCTGCTCATATTAAAGGCTCTTTCAATAAGCTCCTGTCCCTCTTAACTATAATGATCATCACAGTGGCATTGTCCTTCCTTTTTCTTTTCCCATCATCCTCATTCTTTTCCTTGGTCTCTTCTCTCTCCCTCTCCTCTTTCATTCCTTCTCTTTATATATCTATCTATCCATCCATCCATCCATCTATCATCTACCTTGATATCCATCTACCTTTCATCTGGTTATGTATCCATCTATCTTATCTGTCTCTGTATCATCTATCTGTCTTACTTTCTCTGTTTCAGTCAGGTCATTCCTTACTTTCCATAAGATATCTCAGGCTGAAGCTGTGTTTCCAACAAAATGTAGACTCAACCACTTCTCAAAGAAATTCTAGTTCATTCCTTTAGAATGGGATACATTTTTATACTTGAGAAATTACCCCTAAGAATGAAAAAATTAAACTACAGCACAATCAATGGGAATTAACAGGAAAGAAAATATTTTATGTTTGCTAAATAACTTAGAATTTGCAAGCACAGGTAAATTCATCTGAACCTTGTCCTCTCCCAAGAGGGAAGCAGGATGAGGGGCTCTACTCCATTTGCAAGTGTAAACAAACAAACAAAAACAGAGGCCTTGATACTTCTGTCATTAGAGCAGGTTTCAGAGTAAATGATCAACAAATCCAGAAAAAAAAATTTTTTAAAAACCACTCTCATTTATTAGCTTATAATCCAGCACCATAAATGTTCTTCCAAAAAACACAAGCACTAGTTTGGGTCTCAAGCATCCCACAAAGACTAGTGAAACTTTGGTACTTGATTCGGCACCATTAGGAGGTGGAGCACCCCTTTGAAAGTGGTTCTTGGCAAAGGGAACTTAGGTCACTGAGCCAGGGACACTGTAGGGGACAGTTAGACCCTGGCTCCTCCTCCTCTTCTGTCTTTGCTCTTTCGGCACCATGAGACTAACAGCTTCCTCAGCACTTTGCTTGGGCCATGATGTTCTACCTCATCACAGGTCTAAGATCACTGAGGCCAGGAGACCATAGCCTAAAACTTCCAAAACTGTACACCAAACTAAATACCTTCTCTGTAAGAGCTGATTATCCCAGGCATTTGTTCACAATGACAGAAAGCTAACTCACACAGCAATAGACTAAGCATAGACATAATCAAACGTCTTTGGGTTTTGGTATTAACCCATTTCTAAGGATATTGAAAAATTCAAGGAAAACTCTTAAATATTGGTGGCAGAGGAAACAAGTAGGACTTGCCTCAATATGCTCCTTGATCAATACCACAATTTGAGACCATCTAGAACTGTGGGGGTGATTTTTTGTGTCATTTTGGTGAATAATTTCAATAGAAACCTTTTTTTCTAGTGAAGACATGGAATCCCTTAACCATACTTTGAGCTATGAATCAAAGCATTCACTCTCAACTGCCAAAGAAATTCAGTTTCTAAGTCAAAATTCAAATAACAGCCAATTTTAGCCTATGTTTTTTCTATGCTAAAAACATCCACATGAAAAAACTGATAAGGAAATTAATGTGGGAAAGAATCTGAAATTTTGAATACAGTGATATCAAGAGCCAAAAACTTTGAAATCAACTTTCTTGAAACCTGGGGGTTGAAGTAAGTTATTTCTACCAAATATTAAAAAAGAAGCCAAAATATTATGGACAGTAAATCATGAAAAAATAAACCATTTTATTTTTCTTGAATCCTATGAAGTGCATAAAATTATTACCAGTATAAAGAAAAATGACCTAAGTTGCCTCAGAAGCTTCTGTCAAACTCTTCATATCCACAAAATGCTCCATTTTTAAAAATCTAAACTAAATCACATAGTCAAGCACTCACAGTTGTCTTCACATTTTTCACCTGTGTGTATACAACATCAATTTTTTTAAGGGAGGTTTATTTTTTGCTGTTGGTGCCAAGGACGGAACCCAGGGGTTCCAGCTTGCTAGACAAGCATTCTACCGCTGAGCCAAATCCCCAGCCCCAACACCAATTTTTTTAGAAGACATGCTTGTTTATTCACATGTCATTCTCTAGCTCCCCAAGAGTTCCTAGAAAGTCCCAAGGCGGGCACTGCAAAAATCCTCAGAGAAGGAAGGGATGTGCTCTATTCTTTACAGTAGCAAAGACTTTCTTAATTAGATCAACCTATAATCAAGTGCAGCAGTTATCATGGATATCGAATTTAATATTAATTATATGTCAGTTTTTATCTTATGTGTCATATTTCTTCATTGGTTGTAAATTCTTTGAGAGCTAAAATTTTTATCTATAGACTTCTTACCCTCAATAAGGATAATCATATCTTGTAAGACCACCTTCAGATAATACATAACTGACATGGAGAAAATGACTTAATTTTTATTTCCTCTCCAGATTTACTATCTTGTGCTCCTATCACAGTGCCTTCAGCATTCTGAAGGCCTGAGGCCAAAGGATGGCAAGTTCAAGCCTATCCTGGGCAATTCAGTGACTTAATGAGACTTTGGCTCAACATTGAAAAAGTGCTTTTAAAATCCTATGATTGTAGCTCAGCATGAAAGCCCTGGGTCCAATCACTGATATTGAAAAAGCAAAATTCAAAACAAAGCTTCATAACAAATTAGCATCATTAGTGACTTAAAGTTTACCAGAAAATGCCAAAGATGGTGAATGTGAGGGTTAAGAAGATAGACCATTAACAGACAGACAGATTGCACTCTGCATAATAGATGTTAAGAAGAAAATGCTAGAATTTTGCCCAAACAGAAATAAAAATTCTGTCGGGCGTGGTGGCGCACGCCTGTAATCCCAGCACTCGGGTGGCTGAGGCAGGAGGATCAGTGTGAGTTCGAGACCAGCCTGGGCTACAAAAGTGAGCTCAAGGCCAGCCTGAACTGCATAGTGAGACCCTGTCTCAAAAAGACAACAACAACAAAAAAAAAAACAATAATTCTCCTTCTACTAAAGGCAAGAATGCCTGAGGTCATTAAGTAGAGTTTGGACTTTATTTGATAAAAAATATAGGAGCCAGGGGCACTTTAGGAACCATCCACTGAGCAACAAACTGTAAGATGTGGACATATTCTACAATATATAGTATAGCTGGCTCTTCTCATTTTCTCTTCATATTACATTATTAGTCTTTGTTTTCAGTGACTTTTGATAGGTGACCCTACCATTGGAATAAGTAATGGGTTAAGTGATGTATTTGATTTTGTAGCAATAACTGCAGAATGGTAAATAAGTTTACGGAATCAGTATACTGCAATTCTTTATTCACCCAACCCTCTTGCAAACAAAACATATAAAAAGTCAACTTCTAAATGATAATTGGGGGGTGGAGTAGGCTGTACATAAATCCTTCTTTGAGAAAAGATGTATCTCAAGAAAGATTGAGAGTGGGTAGAGGAATCAATGTGAAGGTGAATTGTTCTAGAAGACACAAACAGAAGAGAAATAATGAAGAGGAAAGTTGGAACCGGGGAGAAAAGTTAAGATGAAAGCCAACACACAGAGTCTGTGAGATGTATTTAAATCTCAGAAGCAAACTAGCTATCCAGGGGAAGCTGCATTTCATCTTCTGAGTTGACACAAACCTTTTGAAAGCTCGGTGGCTTTGACCTTTCATTATTGCCGAACACAACCACCTGCCTTCGCCGCTCAAGCCCGACTCTCAGCTGAGGTGCCCAGGAAGATGCCCTCCACTGCCCTGCCATGGCATGGGGCTTTAGCTGCTTCTACTTTAAAAGCAGTCAGATTGCGAGATGTGAGTCTTGCAAGAAAAGATTTTTCTCTCTCTCTCTCTCTCTCTCTCAGCACCCGTGCTTTTGGGCAAAGATGTAATACATCTAAGCAGAGAAGAGAGGCAATCATGCAGGGAATGATTTCAAAAACTTTAATGAACCGTTTAAAATAAACTCATTTGAAGGTAATTCAACAGCACCACTTTTACAATTAAAAATACTATTTTCACATGCAAATGCAGAACATAAGTCCCATGTCAGGGTGGCAAATGCAGTGAGACTGAGGAGCTTTTGAAACATGAATGCCATCTCAGTAATTTCTCATCACTCCATGGCGCTCTTAGGCAGCCTAATGAAAGAATGAATTGAGTTAAACAACATTTTGTTGGAGCATTGGGGTTTGAGGAATTAAATTAACTCGATGGCTGGTTTGTAAGAGCCAGCCCTAGAATTGGCATGATATTGTTATGAAAATTAATTTTTATCCTCTCTTACATTTTATCGGGGTATTTTTTTTTTTTTTCTGTTTACTCCTAACATACCAACCAGACAGTTTCACCGTAGTTAGCAGGCTACTTCACCCTGCCCCTTCTATGTATGAACATTTACTTGCTAAAGCAAAATCATCCTCCTTGGAAAAACAAACTGGACTCCAACTGCTGCCCCCAGAAACTCCAGCGACAGCTGAGACTCCCTTGGACGGGTAATAGGAATAACAAGCTGGCTGGAAGACCAAAAGCCAAGACAGCAATTCTCAAGCTTCCTCTTCATCACTGAACAGTGGACAAATCACATTCACAAAACACCTCCGTGGCTGAACCGGGTTGTGGATTCCAGTGTTGTTAATACAGGTTGTGGTTGTGGCAGGGCTCAGAAGGCTGGCTGGAATCTATGAGCATCTTTTCCACTCAAGAAAATCTACCAAGATGTTAGTAAGTGAAACGAACATTTTACAGAGATAACCTTATATAAGCTTAGACTTTCTGAAGTAAGTTACAAATTTTGTACATCAGCTATTACCAAAACAAAGAGGAGTTTAAGAACAATAGGCATAACATATTTACCCCAGTGTCTCCACACCGTCACTTCTGCATCCTGTGGCCACACATCCTCAGACTCAACAACTGTGGATCAAAAATATTTTTAAATTTTGCTTTTCCACTCAGCACGTAGATTTTCTGTTCTTTGTCATTTTCCCCTCAACAATGCAGTCTGACTATCATTAACATTGTATTAGGGTTTAAAATAAGTAACATAATTAATTCAGTGATGTAAGTAATCTAGCAATGATTTAAAGTATGGAGGTGGATATGTGTAGAGTCTGTGCAAATACTATGTTGTTGTGTATTACAAACTTGAACCATGGATGGGACACATACATACGAGAGTGTCCAGGAATCGATCTCCGGCTGATCCCAAAACATTACTGCACATGCCAATAAGGTGATACATTGCTGACGTAGACATGTGCTGCAAGGTATTGCTGTTTTACTAAGCTTATCTCTAGTTTTGAATACGCGCCTCAAAAGAAAATACTAAACCAGGTGGTCTCTTAATAATAACAGTGTGGAGGCAGAGCTTTGTAGCTCAATGGCAGACTATATGCTGCACATGCACAAGGCCCTGAACTTGTTTCTCAGTTCTATAAAACATAATAACAGAAGCATCAACACAATTGTTAGCAATCCTTTTCTTTTTTTTTTTTTTTTGTGGGACCAGGGTTCAAACTCACGACCTTGCACTTGCCCAGCAGGCACTTATGCCTCGGAGCTATCTCCCCAGCCCCTTTT